>JADLZK010011427.1:0-290792 GCA_015847255.1 Hyparrhenia diplandra | reverse complement strand
AGTACTAGTAGAGCACGACGCTTATTTCTCATAGTTCATTAAACTTTTTGCCTCTATATAGGAAACTTTCTACTCCTTTTTTTGGTGGGAAAAATGGAAACACGTCTTCAATTTTTCGTCCAAACATACAGTGCGTTAAAAAAAGTAAAATATTTATTAAAAATATAGTCTCGTCTGAACTTTTAAAAAAGGAGACACATGTGTTAATTGAAAGTTTAAAACAACCCTTGATATGGTTAGCAAGCAGCCTCACAAACGCAGCAGATGCACTCGATCACACCGTCACGCATGTCATGCGTGATGAATTCACGGCCGGGTGTGGGTGGGCGTAAGCTAGCGTAACCATCAATTCCGAGATGGATCGCCACTTGCAAGCGTGCGTGCGTGCATGTCGCTGTCACGTCACGTCACGTTTTGTCCCTGTCGTAGGTTCCTTAATTTCCTAGTAATAATCCTTCCTAGCCACTACTCCCTCCGTCCCCAAAATGTTTGTCGCTTGCGACTTTTAGAAATTTTTTGACAAATTATATATTAAAAATTATAAATAATTATAATATATAATTAGTATCATTGGAAAGATTTTTAAGTCTAGTTTTTTAATAAATTTATTTAAAGATATAAATGTTGCACGTTTTTTTATACAAATTGAGTGGCTTGGGACACGAAAAACTAAAGACGACGGTTATTTTTGGGACAGAGGGAGTAGGATCTAGGAGCTCGCTGGTAGCCTGGTATACTGTATAGGAGTGAGCAGGCAGCGAGGCCGGTTATGCAGTTTTGCTTGTGCCATGACGCAACAACGTAGCGGCGTGCAGTCTTTGTAGCAGGTACAGTAGGTACTGCGATCGATTAGCTTAACCCCAGACAGGACGCTGCTTCAATATAATTCGTTCCCTCTGTGATCCTGTGAATGAAGTGCGAACCACTCCACTGCTCATTGCTCAAGGATTGCCATGCTTGCTTTGGTCGCAAGCCACCACCATCCTCGATCGTCACGACATTACGAGACCGGATTTTCCGGAGCGATGATTGCCTCCATAATACTCGGCACTAGTCAGTCAGTAAGTAGGAGTAACCCACACGGATAGGATACACGGGCCACATCACCCAGCCTTTTATTCATCAGAGCATATTCGAATCACTCATTATTCAAACCACAGGCTCTTGTACGTACTACCAGCAGATGTGACGAGGCCGGATGAACAGACTCTACAACTTTGACATGGTCAGACACGGGCCAAAGAAGTAGAGTACTTCCAGAGAGGCGTACACACACACACACACCCCTGATTACCCTCAGCTTTGCAGAGCTTTATATGATATACGGATACGGGCGTGTGACGGCGTCTTCTTTTCTCACGGCGAATGCATGCGTAGCCATAGCCAGCGAGATGAGATCCATTTTGTGCGTGAACGGCTGCGCTAGTAGTACACTGGAGCGAGCTGGAGGAGAACTGCAGCGCAGTGGCGCAGGGGTACGGAACGGTCGGGCCGTCACTGTGGGGAGTAATGGGCCGGCCGGGCCAAGGGCAGCCCGGTACGTACGGCACGGGCGGCAGCGTCGGCATCGTCCTTGCCGTGCGCGTGCGGCGTGCCCCCGCTCCGATCCATCCGATCCGGTCATCCCACGGCCACGATGAGTAATGGCAGTGTGGGATGGCATGGGAGGCCGCTGGATGCCTGTGCCTCTGCCGTGCCAACGAGACAGACCGATCGGCCAGCGTGATGGCGTTCAGTTCAGGGGTCGTCGCGGTCACGTTCGGCGTCGCGCCTTCACGTGCCGTCACGGCCCCGTGCTTCGCGCATCATTGTCCACTGTCCACACACACCGGGTCCGGGTGTCGGCCTGCTGCTTGCCCTGCTGCAAGGGACGTGTGTGCTGCTGCCTGATGAAAATTACTACTAGTAACTACTTTGCTGCTGTAATTTTTCTAAGTGAATCTGTTTCCTTATTGAGTTAATTAATTAATTAATGTACGTATAAAATGTAATTTACATAGGCCACTAGTAGGCCTGTTAATTGTACACTCGGCTTCGTCCCTCGGATAATGCGTCAAAGCAAAGAAGCCCGCTACGCTGTTTCGCATGATAGCTGGGCCGCGCCAAAGGATCCAGACAGCCCACGCTGCGTGGCGTCGTCGTTTGCGGCTTGCGGGGAAAGGGAACGAGCCACAACTGAGAATTTAGTACCACACGGAGCAGAGAACGACGCGAACACCAGCTTATAGTCTCGGCTGCGACCACCGCTCCGTCTCTTCGGAGACATCCGATAAAATTGGAACGATACAGAGAAGATTAGCATGGCCCCTGCGCAAGGATGACACGCACAAATCGAGAAATGGTCCAAATTTTTTTGAGTTTTTACGCATTGGTCCCTGGTTGCTTGAAAACTGTCTTAGAGGTATGCCCCTCGCGGAGTTTTTACGCATTGGTCCCTGGTTGCTTGAAAACTGTCTTAGAGGTATGCCCCTGGCTCCGCGATACGTTTCATTTAGGCCCTCCTGACTTCTGATATGGTACGTTAAGGTCCGAAACATTTTTGCGTATTTACATGCCACTCCCTCCAGACTTGTGATATCGTACATTAAGGTCCAAAACTTCTTTTGCGCATTCACATGCCACTCCCGTGTCGCTATTTTCCTGCCGACACACACACCCTCAATTGCAACCCGACTCATTTTATCTCTCCTCGTCCTTGCGTAAAGCATTGAATACTCTGATTTGGACATCCTTAATTAATAATAAAAAAAATATGCTACGGTTTTCCATGAACAAGTACACGGTGCACTTTGACTACATGAATCTAGTCAGATTTTTTTTTTCTCTCTTTCAAAATTAACATTCTTCTCAAAAAATTCCCTCGAAACTCAATTTTCTTTACATGATTCTACTCAAGGTCTATTTTGCATTCACTCAACTTACGAGACTTGCTGATAATTAGGTTACCTATTATTTTCTTTTTTGTCTACCAAGCCTATGCTATTTCATTTACTGGCAAATGTAAAAAAGAAACATAAGTCACCTGCATAAACAAGTGGTGTGGAGAGAAAGAAATAGTAAGCATAAAGCGTACTGTTTATAATTAAGTACATACTCATCAGTTCTATACGGCTCAAGGCTATCCTTGTGGATAAATTGTATGTACACAACAACAGAAAATGTAACGAGTCATGTCTTCTGAATTTGTAAGATCCCTTATCATATGGGATCAGACATGCATTCCTCTGGAAAGGTGATCGAGGAGCCTGACAAGTTTAGTGTTGGGCATTGCCTAATCAAATGTCCAGTGATCTGCAAGCCCAATGGATCGGAAGAGGTGATTTGGGCATCTTATATATGTTTAAAACGTTTTGCAAGGGCTTCAAAAGATTACGTTGGATGTGGTTAGTGGAAAAAATAAAGAAAGAGCTTGGTCTGGACTCTGGTCAATGGATTCAAGTGGGTTAAGCAGCAAACCGGCATATTAATCACAGCGATGTGTCCGTGAAGATCCATGGCATATCAAGACTGTACATTGTGATGCGACTGATATTGCACACAGCACATGACCTACAGATGGCAACCACAATCTGAGACCCAAGCCCAAAAGGCTGCAGAAATCAAAACAACATCAACACAAACGAATGCTAAAGCAAGCTTTGACCAAGGTTGCTCAACCGAAAACCCTATCGCCAATCGGCCACTTGTACATTTCGAAACGGAGTGCATCCTCACAAAGGGGCAAAAGGGCACAATTATTCACTGCCTTTTCGCCTGTATACTTCCCTCCTCTACAATAATGTTACAAACTGGACAACAGGCGCCGCCTCATCCGAAACATTATCATCTCCAATAAGATTAGAACCTGTACAGAAGCTACGCTACCCTTTTACAACAACTCACTGGGGGTCAAATGATTAAATGGAGGACCTAGATGATGTTGCGCCTCCTCCTGCAACTGCCGCTTTTTGTGTTATTGTCTCTCTGACAAGAAACCAATCATTTGTTACCTCTTCATTCGATCTCGTGCTCCACTTGGCAAGCTACAAATGTCTATCAGCGTACCAGAAGCTTGAGAATTTGGCCCGGGGAAGCAATGTTGAACTCATATGCTTCTGTCACAGATCACAATACTAAGGTAAACTATGTCAATGGCGTGCGCTCATAGCTGCAAAGCCAGATCAGGGTGCTTTGGATTTGCCATCTTTCCCCTAGGCGGGGAACCTGATGGCTGGACACTGGAATTTAAGCTTGGGTGGGCAGAATTATTATCATTCACGATCTTTGGATCATGACCAGCACTTTGCACAGGGTTGAAAGTTGCCTTTCCAACATCTCCGTTCTGTGCTGCTGTTTTAAGACTATCAACAGTTGATGGGTGCCTATGGATATTATAGCCATTGACTTTACCATTCATTCCAGAAAACATCCCAAGCACTTGAGCATGTGTCATAGGAATGCCTGATCCAAATAACCCTTGCCCAGCATACTGACTCATGGCGTTTGACATAGCAGTAAAGCCATTGATGTTTGAGTGGATTTCTCGGCTGTGGTTGTGTTGCTGCATTGGAGGCGCTGCTGATCCCGTATTGTCCATTTCCCGGCTGTGGCTGTCTTGATGCATTGGAGGCGCTGCTGATCCAGTAGTGTCCATACCACCACATGACTTGTTGACTCCATTCTCGTGCTTGGTTGCTTTACAGGGAATTTCAGAGCCCTTATCAAAGCTTGCTGATGTAGAAGGCACTGTTTGAGTTCTAGGTAAATGCTCCTCACCAGTAACATCCCCATTTGAAGACAGTCCAGACTTGTGATGTAGTACATCATTCTTAGATGGCATATTGGGTGGAGCAGTGCACTCAGAGGGATTGTTGGATACGGCAGGAGCAAACTGAGAGTTTTGAGTCGGTTCACCATCTACTACCCATCCTGGGCCAAAACTTGTCCCAGGGGGGAGTGCCCTTCTAATACGATTTGCTGCCACATCCCAGCCAACTGGACCCAATTTTGATGCAAATCGTGCCAAGCTCCTAGCATATGCATGTTGCTGCTGAATCCCTACCTGGTTCAGACAAAAAGAAGAAACAAAATGGACAAGAAATATTAGCACAGCAAGTTCCATTTAGGATAGAATGAAACAAGACAGTAGTTGCAATGATCAACTACAATTAAGTATCTGCTCGGAGTATGCTTACCGGCACCAGCACTTTCCTCTCATCACCCAGGGCAGCAAACAGAGAACTGTTACGTGAATAGTGCTGATCATATGTACTCCTGCGGTCATCATCTAGACTAACAGGTTTCTTTCCCCACTTGGATGAACCTAAAAAAAAAAAAAATAAAGTCACGTGTGTAAATCAAAAGTATAGCACTTGTGCAGAACATATGATCAATTACCAGTAGAAGTAAGAACTAACCTGAATAATCACCGATTTTATCTGCTCTTTTTGCACTAAAAGAACCAAGCATATTGTGAAAACTGGATTGATCTTTCATCGGGTATTTGTATTTCGAGTTCTGTCTCCAGTTGACCTTTTTCTGAACGTATCAGCATTGTCTTCAGGTTTGATCATTTTCACATTGGATAGGTCTGGTGACACATCACCCTCCGTCTTGGGATTCTTCGGCCCTACCTCTTCGAGCTGGTGGCTTGGGTTCTTCTTCTTCCTCATCGCTGGGTTGCCTCAAGTTCTCAAAATCCTTTTTGGCAAGAGCTTCAATAGACCGTGCCTAGGGAGATTATTGAATACTTTATGTAAGTAGACGGCTAGACGGTAAGAAGACAGTATTGGCAACTTGTCCACAATACAGAAAATGTTAAAGTGACACAGGGTCTGGGCTAACTATGTGCATAGGAACAACATATGATGTCTTCTGTAATGATATAATATCTTGTTGGAATTGGAGACATGCTATTATGCTAAGGAAAAAAAAAAGGATTAAGGTTCAATATGTGCAGATATTAGCATTCAAATAAACCAGGTAGCCCTTCAATATCCAAGAGTTAATTGCACTAGCAATCAATTAAACATGTTGTGCTTAACTTAAAATATATATGAGTTCAAAGATAGACAATTATAATACAGAAATAATATGAACAAGAGATAGAACAAGTTTCAGGTTTAACACCAATTCTGAAGAACAGAGCAACCAGAAAACAAACATGGTCCAGATAATACATGTGCATGGAACGACTGACAAGATGGGTTATATAATCTAATAACACATGCACTTCAAATCAGTACATAAAATACCTGCCGGAAGTATATTGTGTCTGCTGAATTGTAAGACATGGCATTTGATGTGAGTAGAAATACGTCATCCTGCAAAAGCAGAGAAACATAAGATATCAATAAAAGATCCACAGTACTGAAGCACAACACTTAATTATGGTTTGCTAGAAAGGTTGCACCCAAATAATCTTGGATACGAAAGAAATTCCTAGAGTTGCTGTGCAAAATTAAACATATCAATTTTAAAATACAAGGCAAGACCCAGCGCACTTGATACTCCGAAAAAATCACAACGTGCATTAGATCATATTTATATATTCTGGTATTAAGAAAATGGAATTCAACAAAGCAATAGAGCATTCAGTGCTACCATATGTCAGTTACAAAGAGCAAATAAATTCATATATCTACTTAAGCCCAGACATAATAACACTATGAAATTAAAAAGACATTCAAGAAGTGCCACTGTGGATTAACAAAAACTCTTCAGTTACTGGTACCTTTAATTTTTTTTTATTAAGGGATGCTTGTTATCAATTGAGCTGGTTAAAATAGGCACAGTAATCATTACATAATAATGTGGACAAATTATTCCAGTTAAACTTCAGTCCTACCAGTCTAAGCAACCAGCCTATCTGCATATGTTGAAAGAAAACAAAACCTTGAGCACTGAGTACAACTCCCAGCATGTATGTCAGGCCAATTATTACCAATAACTATTATCATCGGGCAGTTTAAGCTGGAGTTTGATAAATTAATACTGTTTTGGATCTGGAATAGGCCAAAATCTTGAAATTCAATGGAATTATTTTTCTCTCAACAATGGTGCAAGGCACTCATTAAATCACTAATCCAGGAAGTCTCTACAAGTCTACATAAGGTACCTTTCATTAAGGATATTAACTCATATGGTATGAGCCCACTTTGGTCCCCAGTAAAAACAGAAAGGGAGTAAACATAGTGATACAGAGGGAGATCAAAGTTATGTTGAGCGAGGTCAGAGTTCGCCACTCAATAATTGCTAGTAGTGGTACATGACTATTTTTCACCATGAGTGTCCCCACACAAATGAATCACAAGGCCCTCACACACCACAACAAATAAGCCTAGTTGGTAATCATATTTAGTGTGCCTCCGTCATTTTTTTCCTATGTTCACCCCTGTTGAGACATATTGCATCTCGTTTGCTCAAGAATTTCTTTCAGGTGCATCAAAGTTCAGAAAGCAAACACTCGCATGTTCTATTAACAGTACCAACAAGCAGTATCAAGTTCCCCAGATGGGAGTTACGACAGCTAGACAAGAACAATATCTACACAGTAGTTCATTATACACAGGATTAACTTGGAAAAGGCAAAGGTATTATGGTTGTAAGAAGAAAACAATGGAATGGGGACATTGTTATACGAGTAAAGTGGACAAGAAAACATGAAAGCAAAGAAGGTGGTAGAAAACTTTCAGTTAAGCCAAAGGATCAAATGAAAGCGGGCAACATAAAAAAGGAACTGGCAAAAGAAACATCACACAGCATACCTCAAACTGTTCCAGTTTAGAATACGAGTCATTCAACAGCTTCTCACGGATTGTTGAGAAGTCCATCGGATGCTCAATGATGTCAAAGTAATCCGGAAGCTGCAGGTACACATAAAAACACCAGCCTTAGCATCTGAGCTCCCATCTGAAAACACGACCGAACTTGAGCTCCATTACTCACCTCCTCTGCGTCGACAGGCTCTGAGAAAACTCCATAAGTATCCTTCCTGAAAGGAGTGCAAGGCATACAGGTAAGTAAGCACATGTAACCGAAGCAATCGTGTTGTTGGAGGAGAATTACATCAGGATGGGGCCAGGGCACTCACTTCTGGAGCCTATCGAGGATGAAGAGTAGCAACTTTTTGTCTGGGAGGGGAGTCCCCGTGGGCCCACCATCCGACGCAGCGTCCCCTGCTCCCACGAGCGCAAGCAACGTTAACCAACGAAAAATTCAAATCCCTAAACACTTCAACGCTAATGGCTGTGGTTCCCTCCAAGTCTTACCTTTGCCCGTCGCTTTCGCCGCTGCATCCTTCTTTCCCTCCCCCGGCTCCTCCTGCAGCATCCAAGAACCGAAACAACAATCAGAACAGAAATCCACCACAACAAACAAATTCTTGCATCATGCAGTCGGGATTGCAGGGAAATCGGTGTCGCAGCAAGCTCCGCAGCAGTCGCCACTGAAAACGGCGACCTTTTTCTGCCGCTCGCCGTCCGGACAGTGCTTACGCCCCCATCAGTCGGAGAAAAAGGTCAAATCCGTCAAAACTTGTCAGATCCGCATACTGTTCCCTTCCAAGGAAAGGATTAAAGCGCTGACGAGCTAGGAGGGTCAAGATCCCTAGACTGCTCGGACTCGAGAGGGCACCAAAAAGAATTCCAAGCCCGCCGAAAAAAGCAACCGCCCTCCCAGAGCTAAAAATCCCCGAGACGCAGACGCCACTATCAGAGCTCCACTGATCCCCGCTAGATTCCCCACCCCAGAGGCGAGCCGTACCACAAAAACCCCTAATAAAAATCCCGACCCGCAGATCCAACAACTACAGCTCGGCATCGCCGCGTGTCCCGCGGCCAAAACCCGCTCGGGGAGGTCCCCAGAGCCCGGAATTTTCGAAAATTTGGCGCGAGATAGGGGAGGCCCCCGACCTTGACGACGACTCCGGAGAGGACGCTCTTGAGGCGCTTCTGCCGCCTCCCGCCCGCCCCCGCTCCCGTCCTCGTCGTCGTCGGAGGGGGTTGGGGTCCCGGCGGGTGGGCGAGGGGGCGGGGCTAGGGTTTTGGGACTGCAGGCGGAGGCTGCGACGCTGGAGGTCGAGGAGGGACGGGCGGCCCTTCTTCTTTCGCCGCCGCTGCGGGGATGACGTTTCTGCGGGGGCGGGGGCGGCGGAGGGGCGGAGGCGGGGGGGAGGAGGAGGAGGCTTGCGGGTCTTCGCCATCGGAGGCCGGCAGGCCGCGACGGCGGCGGCGGCGGCGGCGGCGAGGCGGGGTCGGGGCAGGAGGTGGTGGTGGTGTGATGCCTGGGAACGGGTCGGGGTGCGTGTGGCTTTGCGTGCGTTTGGTTTTTTTTTTTTTCCTGGGGCCTTTCGGTTTGCGTCGTGCCGCTCGGCTCTTTCAGGGCCCATTTTGTCATGACATGTGGGGCCGCTCTATATCTGGCCCACACGGTAGCGACAGGGGATAAACGTCTCTGCGTCAATTGAGGTCGGATCGGCCGGCCGCGGGCACGTTTGGTGGGGTGGGACCGGCCGTGTGTGTGCCGTGGCCGGACCCGATTGGTGGGTGCCCCGGGCCGTGTGGGTGGCTGTTTTTTCGTTGGAACAGAAGGCCGTGTGACCCCACCTGTCAGTCCGTCGAGGAGTTTTGTCACGTTATATTTCTCACAGCTCTTCTTTACGTACATCGCGATCACTGTTCCGTTTCGTGCCATCTTTCGACCATGAAGCTAGTGCCGTGGTAGGCAGCAACGGTCAGCTGTTTCCGGGAAAAAAAATAGAAGAAGAACAAGAACAAAAATGCTCTTCTCAAAACAGTGGACTCAAAGGTCTACTAGATGGGTATCCAAGCAATCTCCCTTCTTCTGGCAAAGTCTGAATTTTACTTCTAGTCTAGTTTTTATGCCGCATTGCATGTGTGTAGTGTAGATAAGAGCAAATGCACTGCACCTAATGATTATGCATATCCTTGCATCATGCATCCTACTTATGGTATTTGTAGACAATAGGTAAATGGTGACTACAATGGGATGGATACACCACCATAAAGCCGTTGAATTGATTGGGATAGTCTATGTCCTTAATTAGCTTCTGATCATCTAGCTTTTGGTTGCACCACGCCCCTGTTTCTCATGGACGAAGGTTCAGTGACATCTTTGCAACATAAAAAAAGGTGAGCAACATAAAGTAACTCTTGTAGAATTATATATGCAGGGGCTAAATAAAAGTACCTCATCTATAGTGTAGTACTCCCTCCATATTGGAAAGGAAGTTGTTTTGGAAAAGGCTTCGGTCAAACATTGGGAACATAAATGATTAATAACTTTTAAGTCGTTGAGTTTTGAAATGTGAAAATCATATCAATAGATTTGTCTTGAAAAATACTTTCATAAAAGTATACATATATAATTTTTTAATAAATATTTTGATAGAAAAGAGAAGTCAAAGTTGCACTTTGTCCTAAAACGACTTCCTTTTCAATATGGAGGAGTACACATTCACTCATTTATAGTGCATTGAAAAAGATAGCTCATTTATTTGTGAGATCAATGACATTTATTAGCAAAAGGATCGGTGGGGTTGGGGAGGTAAAGAAAATAAACAGGGTATTATATGGTGAAAATTTTTACCAAGAAAGTGGAAAGTGGCATGCATGCCTGTGATTGAGCAAATCGGCCGCCATCTCAAACTCTAATGCCAAGAAATTCTCCTCCTAAGCACTCTATGGCCTATTTGCTTAACATCCAAGCAGCCTTCTTGGGTGCAACTACATGCATCTTCGGACTGTTGTCAACAAAAGAAAAACATGCATCTTCGGACGTTCGATTTTGGACCCATGGCAAGCCACAAACACAAACAATCCCTTGGTGTGGTGCTTGGCAGGCTCAAACCACTTGATTTAGTATCGATCAATATATATAGACGATTTTCCTTCTTGAAGGACTCGTGACCTAAATAGATTCACCTGTGACCTTGTATTTGCTCCACGGAATAGTGGATCTCGGATTGGAGTTGACTAGTTGGATTCAATGATCTCTATCGGATTGGCCCTAAATTTTAGGTATCGAATGGTTATAAGTCCACAATTCATCCATTTTTTTTTAGAATTGCACAATACAACGCAGAGACACTCACAACACGCACACACACTCATCCCTATGAATACATGTACGCAACCCCTACCCCTATGAGCACCTCCGAAGGACCGAAAGACCCGACAGTCCGGAGATTCCCGAAGTCACCATTGGCCGCGCGCCGTCGACGGGAACGTCGCTACCACCACAATGCATAACGCCGGGTAAATCCTGGAAAATCCTAGGAAAAGGTGCGAGCACCAGGATTTGAACCCTCGGTGGGTAGCGTCCCACTGCATCGTCCCTACCATTGGACTACAAGCCAATTGGTCACAATTCATCCATTTAACTAAATGGGTGAATCAAATAAGTCAAAAGTGACTTATAGTTTAGAATGGTGGGAGTATTATGTTCTATAATGAATATATCATCATATTTTTAAGCTAATGTTGGTTACTAAGTTTATATCAAACTAAAATGCAATTTTGAGGAACATTTTCTCTCGTTTAAAGCATACATATATTTGCTCGTAAGATATGTCATAATTTTAATTTTCATACTATGTATGCGTTGATACAAACATTAGACTGAATACCATAAAATTAATTATTGGTGGTTCAACAATCATTAGAAAATAGAGAGAGATAGCCAGATAGGAATTAGAGACAAGAGAAAAATAATAATCCATCGCAGAAAATAAGTAATATAAGAGTTCGGGCCGTCCTATTAAACAGCTTGCATATTGGACCAAGCCCATCTAGAATAGAGCCCATGGAGCGCACACGTGAAACTTCGTTAACGTAAACAGCGGTTTCCGTCTCCTGCCATGTGAACGAAGGTCTGAAGAATCACAGAGATCACTCGGACTCGGACGGCGGCGCCTTCCGCCGCCGCTTACCACGCCGGTCCATGGCCGCCGCGCCGTCGAGATGCCTCCTCGTCACTGGCCCGCCGGTAAGCCCCGTGAAGCCTCTCAGAGCGCTCCTCCTTTCTCCCAACAACCGCCTCACGGCTCCGGCTTCGGGTGCTCGCAGGGCGTGGGGAAGACGACGCTGGTCATGCGGGTGTTCGAAACCCTCAGAAGCTCCCACCCGAACCTCAACATTCGTGGATTCTATACCCGTACTGCGTTGCCTCGCGCTCTCGAATTCAGGTTCGTTCCGCTGCGCTATCGGTGACAGCGAATTTTACCAGTTTCCTTTGTGCTATCTCTGTTTGCAGGAGAAGTGAGAGAGGGCGGAGAAAGGGTAGGATTCGAGGTTGTCACTCTCGACGGCAGAAGTGGACCCCTTTCCTCATCCAAGGTTTCCAGGTTGCTATTACGCATTTATGCTTGTTCTAAATTCTTATATTGAGTAGGCATTTGTTTAGCACCGTGCATTTGGGTAGTTGGAAATTATCTGATAACTGATATTAAGCCATCGAGAAGGACAGGAGCTTCTACATTACTCTGCACAAATAACCCGATGTCTAGTTTGAGATTCCTTCCCAGGTCCCAGCAATTATAGTTGAAATCACTGGTCAATTATAAATGAAGGTCTCTTTCAAACATGCCAATACCAAGAGATGGCCATGCTCCGATATCTTATACCCATCTTCGCTGATGATTGGAATCTGGATAATGGTTCATCTTCCGTTATGCAGATTTTCATGCTAATTGCCTTAGTCTATGCTCATGTGTGACACTATTTTTCCCAATAAACATTCAATTATCAGATGAACTTGGAGTTTTCCAATTTCTTGTTGTCATATGCTTCCATCGTGCACATACTAGTTAGATAATACACGAAAGATTAATGAAGTGTTGCGTACCTATTCTTTCCTCTTTGCCAATCTAATAAAACTATCCCAGCTCTGCATTGTTCCCATTTCTTATTTGCACAATGCTACCTTGATATATGTTTGTTGAATTTTTGTAACCTAGATATCTGCACACTATTTGGTTCTTTTGCAGCTCAGAGTCTGTTAGATGGCCTACCGTTGGGAAATACAAAGTAGATGTAGCATCTTTGGAATCATTAGCATTACCTGAGCTGCAGGTAAGAAATTGTTAGTTATTGAAGAGTTATGAAATCACGGGATGTGTGGTTGTTAGCTTAAGCATGATAAGATTTTGAAAGTTTGTTCTCGATTGATCACGGCGCAGAAGGAAATATTCTTTATATTTCTTGTTGGATCAGGTTAAGGAAGAAACAGATCTCTTCATCATTGACGAAGTGGGTAAAATGGAGCTGTTCAGTTCAGCATTTTTCCCTGCTGTAATGAGAGTTATTGAATCCAATATACCAGTGTTGGCCACCATACCCATTCCTCGGCATGGCCGGGACATTCCAGGAGGTACCATGTTATCCTTTTTGTGCAACTTTACAGAGGTTACTGATTAATAATTTTGCTATTTCGTTCAAAATCATGTCTAAAATACCATTTCCTTGATTGCTCTTAACAGCCAATCCATTTATATGCATTTGAGAACCTGCTTTCGTTACACATCTAAAGCTTGTTGTATTCTACTAGTTATGCTTGCTGCATCCAATAAATTAAACAATATCTCTTGTACTGGAAATCTGTAACAAGACTTATGTTACGTTGTTCCACGCTCCTCTTGAAATGTAGCTGGAAGCTGTGATTATGACCGTGGCTTGTCATAGTGTTCTAATTAAATAGCTCTACTGAAAAATGCAGTTGCAAGGTTGCGGAATCATCCTGGAGCATCTGTTTTCACCTTAAATACTGGTAACAGAGATACGATGAGAGACACTATCTACAATCAGTTAAGCAATTTGTTGCAGAAGAGGTGATCTGCTAACCTCCCTGCATCTCTATGTGATCACTGGTTTGTCTGACATAACATCAAAAGTAGAAGTTTTCTTTCAGTATTTATCTCATATATCCTGTAATAGAACATGTGGTCAAGTCTTGTGGTGCAGTACCTGAAATGCCTTTTTTCAAGTTTACCGACCAGTGAAAGACAGTCCGATTACTGTGTTGCTGTATTCAAATGGTTAACTCTGAATGGATGATAAGCATGTCGTTCAGTTTTTTTAGTTACATCTCTGGTTATTCTAGCATGTATTCCCACTCAGTGGGCCAAAGGTTTTATTATCACAATTACGCTTGCTTCTATGGATGGATGCATTTAGCATGTAGTGGCTCTACAACAGGTATCACATGATTTGCACAACTAATTTGCTAAAAGGCCATTATTGCCTACGTATTTTGGACCCATGATAACTCCAGCTTGGTTTGGCAGCCCCATTTTGAGTTAATTATTGCTACTCTGTTTTGTCTGTGAAAGATGACCTACTGAAATGACAATCAAGTTGGATAGTAATAATGCACATCATTTTACTACTTTTTAGAGGCTTCAGACAAATCTTTAACCAGCACTTGTGAGTTGTGATTTCTCCTTTTCACTAGAGTTTATGATCACTATTGTTAACAGTTAATTGAACTGTCACTTGTGATAGGTTCCTTTTGCTTAGTGCAAAAGACATCATGCAGTCATATGGGTCACAGCACATTTGATTCCTTTAAGGATATATCTAACCCAATACTAAATCCTTAATAAGCATTAAAAATAACGATGAAGTCGGATAGTGAAAATGAAAGTCAAATTGCTGTATCACTGGCAGGTATGCACAATGATGAAATTTTCTCATGATGAAACCTATCAAGAAAAGAGTGTAGAAATAGATTAGACTTATTCATCTCATCATATAATGCATAGGTGTCGATTTGGTAGACAAAGAAGGGTTTTTATCAATTCCGTCTGCATTTTTTTTCCAGCATTGGATTGGACCACTGCTGCTAAGACACCTCGTAGTGGGGTAAGCATATCCTAGAAGCAACCAGCAAGCTCACATGACACATGTTCCTGTGGGGGCTATTGATCTTAATGACTGGGAGGGAATTTTCACCCAAAGAGGCACAATCTTTCGATTGAGGTGGGGTACTGAATTAAAGTGCAGTTGTACTGATCATGGCACTCCCTTTACAACCCACCGAGTCCCAGTTCCCCTTTGAGCCCTAGCAGAAAGGCGCCATTAAACGCCAACGCTGTGAGTTTTGGTAATAGTATTAGCAAATGGCAAGTGAGGTGTGCCCAGGACCATCTGGGCAGAGGTTTTTGAGTTTTAAGAACTGAAAGCTCCTTTAAACAAGTTGACAATGTTTTGTTGAAGGCAGAAAGTGCAAGGGTAATCTCTCAGGAGATACGGTACTCCATTCTTGTCTAAATATATAAATGCTTAGGCGTGCAAAATTTATAAATGGCCGAGGGTCAGATTATCCTATGTGTTACTTGTAAGATGGAGCTGGAAGAAAGAAAGAGCTTCAAGTAAATGAAATATGCACGCATGTTTACTGATCCTTCTTCATAGCTGGAAGAGGTTCCTGTTAAGAGCCCTTGAACGGACAACGGAGTATGAATGGTGAGCACTCTATCATATCAGTCCCAAAGTAACTTATAATTTGAACTCGTAATTGTTGATCTTCTTTTGTATAAATTTAGTTAAATTAAAAATAGTTTGATTTTGCTCGTTTTTTTTAGGGTGAAGGCAGGTGTCATGTGAGAAACAAAGAGGTCTCAGCTGACAAGACCACGAGGATGATAAAAAAGTTGCTCATTTTTGTGCTTGCTGCTTGGTCTGAAACGAACTCTCCTCATCATACTGGTGAGCTTCCGATCGAGGAAATCATCTCTGTTCTTTCATTCTGAACGATCAAGAGGAGGACAGCCTGCCGATGACCCACTTTATAGGCAGTGGCAGTGGTGCTGAAAATTCTGAATGGTGTGGTATTGATTCGACGGCAGCCCCACCATGTGATCTCTTCATGTAGATCGATGTAGGTGAGGGCCGCCAGTTAGCTTGTTTAATCTCCGGACACAGGCATTTTTTTTCTTCTCCCTCATCCAATAAAAGGTTAGTTTAGCGCCGAGGAATCATGATGACCGTGCATGCACGCACGCCGGCGGCCATTTGATAACACTCTTACTTACTTACCGGATTTAATTAAGATGGGAAAGACCGAAAGAGGATTGAGGGATCGATTGTCCTCCTACCGAAAGCTTTTTTTGTGCTGTGCCCTCCCCTTTTATGGCTCTGCATGCACAAATATTAGGTGTCCGGTCCATGTCCTGGAGAGTTCCAACATCAGGCGTGCCGTTGCTCCTCCATGCATACATATTTCAGTGAACCTCTGCTAGCTGTTCATCCATGAACCATTTCATATAGGTCGGTTTCTTTTCAATATACATGGATGGATGGAGGTCAGGACTCAGGATGAGGGAGTTGCATTGGGCAAGGAAAAGTTGAGCCTTGATGAAAGCATCCATGGGTCCGTGTTGCAGTTGGCAGTTTGGTCATTGGTGAGAGAGACATGAAGAGATCGAGGTTGTTATTAGTACAAGAACCAATAATACAGTGCCCAGTTGTGTTAGCTCTGCAGACGACCAAGGTTTGCAACGTCATCTCGTATCAATGGCAAGCGGCGCCGGCAGCAACTAACCTAAGCAAGAAGCAACCGATCTGTTCCCGGCCAGCCCGTTCGCACGACACGCATATAAAAAAAGAGTCCCGATCGGCAGCTGCAGTGGTTGGTTGCTGGCTGGCCGGGTCAAGGCGCGCATGTCGTGTGCATGTGCGTGTGCGCGTGGGTGCAGCCGTGCAGCGCAGGACGACGTCATGGCCATGCGCCGAGATCAGACACATCACGCGTACCTCTCCCGCGCGCGACACCGCTCCGGCAGTGTACCCCGGGGCGCCATTGATGTGCCGCGCGCGGCCAGGGCCAGCAAGCAGGTAGCCCGCCTCGGTCCAGGAGGCCATTTGGGGTGTTCCTCCTGGAGCCATTATACTTGTCGCGCCATCAATCACCAATAATATATACGGCGTCGTTATTATTGTTATGTTATGTGGACATAGTCGTATGCATTTCCTCTGATTTCTTCCTCTCTCTCTTGAATATTTTAATGCAGGGCTTGATTCATGTTTTTGATAGGTATTAGAATGACGGCACATCAACTGTACGGACAGCGCTGGCTTCCGTAGATGGATTTCTGAATGTAGGAATGTCCAAGTCAAACAAAACCTTTGTCAATCACTAGCCAACTAGTAGCTAGCTGCGCTCCCGTGTACGTAGATCAAACAAAATCCCTAATGCGTTCATGTGTGCACGAATCTTAGAGCAGAGATCCGATAGTAAAAAAAAAATCGAGATCATGCATTAGCACGTTTATCATTAAGCATAAATAGTTGAGTTACAAATAGTATTAAGTTATGGTAATCCAAAAGTTACTGATACTCACACCAAACAACCTCGACAAACTGGCTCGCACGAGCTTGTAATTACATAATAAATAAACTACTAAGCAACAATGATGCTAAGAGCTAGGTGTCCCCCTCGTCCAACCCGATCATATTCAAGTTCCACGCCACTGGTCAAACTACGTACCAAGGAGGCGCACCAAATTCTCAGGAGGCGAGTCTAACAACGACACCTTGAGGGTGGACTTGATCATGTGCATCGTCTTTGAGCCGGCGCTGGTCTTTAGAGCCACCAATCCCAACTTCTGCATGAGAACACACTGTGCTTGCTTGGTGCAGTCTACCTCACACAGTGCAGCGGCGGGCGTGCACTCCGGCCTAACGTTGTTGCAGGGGTTCGAGGCCTCGCGCGACCTCGAGATCAATAGTAAATCATGCGAGACACAAGTTATAGCCTAATTTAGCAAGTTTCGGTTCCTCCTAAAGGTTCTGGCTTCGGTTCCTAACTTCCTATTGTGGAGCATGTTTTTCTCATGAAACTAAAGTTATTCTAAAAATGTTTGATAAAAACAATTTGTAGTAGCATTTTTTTGTCTTAATTTGTAACAAGAACCGATCGTAGATCAGTAGGTTAGGTCATCGACTTGGCACGGGTGCTCCTATGGATTTATTTCAAGATTTTTCAGCGTTAAACTTTATAAGTGATAAGCGACGTTCCCATCGGCGGCGAGGCGTTAGTGGTGACTTCAGGAATCTCCAGATCTAACGGCCTAGTTCTTTGGAGGTGCTTATAGGTGTAGAGTTTTGCGTAGGTGTGTTCATACTTCATAGGGGTAAGTGTGCGTGCGTATTGTGAGGGTCTCTGCGTTGTACCTTGTAGTTTGAAAAAAAAAAGTTTGTAAGGAACCGTTTTTTTAATGGCCGCTGACACTCTGCATTAACTTTTACAGCAACTCCAAGAGAACTAGTAAAACATATTGAATCGTCTATTGGACTATTTTTTATTCTAATATAGCTAAATACAGATTGCGCAACATAGATAGCTTATTTGTTGGAGTTGCTCTTATCTTGCATATAGAGAGTCTCCGTCCTGCTCTCTCTCATCAAGCCTAAGTAACGAGAAATAAAAAAAAGGCAATATTTTTATTATATATCTAATTGAGACACCATTTTATTCCTACTAATATTTTTTGAAACGAAATCATTCCTACTAATATAGAACGAGTGGGACCTTATTCCTCTATCTATTTAAAATGAAGAAGTTAAATTCTTTTTCCATTATTTTAAAAAGATATTGGTACAACATAATTAATGATAGGACATGGGCATCTCATCCGGATTCGCACATGATGATGGTGACCAACACAGCACAGGTCGAGACTGCGATCCGTTCCCCGCAACGGCCGGGACAGCCAGCGGGCGGTTTATCACAACGCCGCCAAATGGAGCCCTCCCCTCCCTCCTCGTGCGGTTGCGGAATGGAGATTACGTTAAAAGCGTGTGGTGCACCAACTAGAGTCCTCGCATAACCAAGCTGTCCCCCAGCCTAAACAAATTCTTCAGATGCCTCCTCTCCTCTCCTCTGGCCGCCGGCCTCATTTACCTGGCTCTCCTCTCCTTATTTGCATCACCTTAGCTGCTACAGAATGTCTATCGTTTTCAGCTTTTGTTCTTTCTGATCTCACTGATGGCTAAGTAAAGCAGTTATTTATGGTAATCCATCCAGGGCAGAGTCCGTTAACCACTGCAAACAGCTCACCATCTTTCCACTTTCACCACCCTACCAAGCAACGAGAATCATCACGCTACCTGTTCTGGTTTGGTCGGTTCAACTGTTGAGTTCAGTTGCATACAGGAATGCCAGGCAGTTAGAGCAGACGACGACCAAGCCTACTACTAATCCAGCGGCCAACCAAGAGAGAGAGGAGGGTGGGTGGGTGAGCTGAGAGAGGCAAAGAAAAGGAAAGGCGGGGAAGAAAGCTTAAGCTTTCTTTCGCTTTCGCTTTCCCGGCTGTGCTGTGCTGATGTTGCTTTCCTTCCTCTTGTAATCCTCTCTTCTCCTCTGTAATTATTGTGCCACCATAAGCTCCATCTCCTCGCGCCAACAAGAACCTCGAGCCCCCGCGTGCCCGGCATCTCTCTTCTTCTCTCGCCGGCACCCGGGTTCGGGAGGCGCGACGCGACGGACGGCGGACCGGCGGCGGAGAGATCGATCCTCCCTCGAATGTATGTATGATGGCCGCCCCCGCCCTCGTCTTGGATTGCCTGTTGGTTCCTCTTCCTTTTGCCGTTTGCTGTCTGCGTTCAGATAATCAGATTGATCTCTCGGTCGGTCTACGTTTCGGTTACTTCTCCTCCTGGCCTGCTTCTTTCTTTCTTGTTCCTTGTCGTTCCGATCTGCTTGCACGTGGGTCGGGTGGGGTGGGGTGGGGTTGTGCTTTCCAGTCTGCTGAAGACTTGGCATTTCTGGATGGATCGCCTGCCTGCTTGTTTTCAGAGTTTTTTTTTTTTTCGAAATGGATTTCAAGAAAGTTTTGTCGAAATGATCTCAAGATTGTTATGTCTGTCCATGTGAATTATGATCCTGCTTGTTCTGCTTCCTTTTCCTGGGACTTTCAGTTCACGTCTATCTATTACAAAATGTGTCTCCCTTCTCTTACCACAATGCAATTGTTCAGTTACGGATTCCTTTGCAATGATCAACTTGCCCTGTAGTCTGCCCTTGTGTATCGGGTTCAGGAAATGAATTTGCGAGCCGTCGTGTGGTTTTTTCTTTCTTTCTTTTTCCTCTCTGTCGTGGTCGTCGCATGGTCTCTGCAGAATCTGACATGATATCCCTCGCTCCTTTTCTGCAGGACCGTCCAGCTAAGGAGACTCTGATCTCGCTGCCATCGAAGCACACGCTGGACCTCCATCATGCTGCAGTACCTGGACTTCTCACATGCCAGCAGCACTGGCACCTCAAGGAAGTGGGGGCACAAGAGGCAGGGCGATGGTATGTATGGCCATCAATCCAATTCTCTGTCCAAGATGCTATCATAATCCTAGGATGGAATTATTTGATCAAGAGTTTTTATTCTTCCTTTTTGATTGGTATTTTTCTCTGTTTTTTGGTGGCTGAATTCGGAACTCATTGGTATTGCTACGCCCTATCATGCTTCCAGGACTTGAAGCTCCAAGGAACAGCATGGAGTTCGCCTTGGAGGCTTCCCACAGCTATGGCGTGTTTCAAGAGGATGTTCCGGTGAGTCTTCCGTATCTCGGTACTACTTTGTCAGAGTAATTCCCCATAGCAGGCTCGCTGCTCTTCTGTTTTCAGACAAGGAAGAGGAAGCACCTATACTTTTGCATGTCTCGGTAACTTTGTTGCCAGCTCCTGTAGTCATCCTAGCTGTACTTGAAACTGATTATCGTTACGTGAGAGGACAGAACAGAGAATGCACCAATAATGGTGTTGAGCACTGAGCAGTAGCATCTACTGTTGCTGCATCTACTGACTATGTCAAAACATAGTGCTTTTTTTGTTGAAGAGAGCAATGTCGAGATGTGATTTTCAAAACCTGTACATCATTTTATTTTACTGTGCAAGAGCTAACAAGCACTGACTTGCTATGATCTGATCAAGTTCCTTGTGAATTTTAGCAGTATATGAGGCAGTACCCAAAATCAGGGCTCAACCACACCTCAAACCCTGTCAAGAAGCTGATCCAGGAGGACATTTCATTCAGAACAAATGAATGCCAGAAGAGGCCTGGCGTCATCGCCAGACTGATGGGCATGGAATCGCCTCCACTGCACGCAACCACTGAATCCATCAGTCGTTCAGAGATCACCCCAAGACCAACAATGGCTAGAAGAGACAATCCTTCTGAAATGATCTCAGCCAAGCATGTCTCCTTCGTGCAACACAGCAACAGGGACTCCACCAAGCAGGCACCGAAGCAAGAGATCCGAGCTTATGGCTATGGCGAGGAGAGGGATGTGTTTGGGCAGATGAACAAGAGGAGCAACGAGTGGGGCAAGCCGCAGCCGCGAGAGCACCCGCAGGAGGAGGAGCTGCAGAAGTTCAAGAAGGAGTTCGAGGCGTGGCAGGCGAGCCGGGCGTGGGAGAACTCGACAAGCTTCGAACTGGAGAGTAGCTTCGACGACGACGACGACGATGACAGCAGGTGCACGGACATCGTGCCGTACAGGTACCAGCATCACCAGAAGGGGAAAGATGCCAGCCATGGCACCAAGCACATGCACTCCTCCAATGAGGATGTGCATTGGAGAAGAAGCAGCAAGGAGAGCAGCACGTCGATCTCCGGGAGCCGTACGTTCTCCCTGACGACGAGCGCAGACGCCGCCGCCGCCGCCGCGTGCTCCACGAGGCTGCCGCTCTCCAGGTTCTACCACGAGGAGGAGAGGTCGTCGCTGTCGCCGACGAGGATCGTGATCCTGAAGCCTTGCCCCGAGCTGAGCACGGACGACATCGAGGAGTCCTCGCTGGGATCGCCGGAGCTGGTGAAGAAGGAGAACAACATGGAGGCCTTCCTGGAGGAGGTGAAGAAGAGGCTCAAGATCGAGCTTGAGGGCTCCGACGACAAGCAGACGGACCGCCGGTGGGCCGCCGCCGACATTATTCCTCAGGCCGACCCGAAGCAGATCGCGCGGAGCATCGCCAACCAGATCAGGGAGAACGTCACGAGGGACATGCACCCGGCGCTGGTGCGGTCGGAGTCGACACGGTCGTACCGCAGCGACGTGCCGTTCGACGGGCAGAGCCAGATGGATTACATCGGCCGAGACGCCAGGAGGCAGCTCTCTGACAGGCTGAAGAACGTGCTGAGGAGGGAGCCGCCGGACGCCGAGACACCCTTCCCGTTCTCTCATCGGCGAAGGGCCACCTCGACGTCGTTCGACGAGGAGCCGAGGCCCAAGCCGACGAGGCACGAGGTGGCGCCGCCGCCGCCACCGACGAGGAAGGGAAGGTCAGGAGCAAGGAGGAGAAGAAGCGCGCGGTGGAGTCCGACGTCAGGTCATTCAGATACGGATCGAACAACACCCCAACGACGACGACGGGCCAGCCGGACTCCGAGCCCGTGTCGCCGCGGAACCTCATGAGGTCGTTCTCGGCGCCGGTGTCCGGGACGACGTTCGTGAAGCTCCTCTCGGAGGAGCCGCGGGTGCTTACCGGAGCGAGGCTGCAGCGCAAACAGGAAGGCCCACGGGAGCAGCAGGCCGGCGTCGTCGTCGGAGGAGAGGAAAGGGAGGAAAGACGCGTTCAGCATCCGAGGCAAGGTGTCCAACCTGAGACAGAACCTTGGGCTCAGAGCCAAGCTGTTCGGCAAGAAGTTCCACGCCTCCGACGAGCCGTTCCCCGACGACCTCCCTCCCTTCGGCACCCTCGTCACTGCCCCATCGGTCCTCATACACCCCGGCGTCCTGCAGGTGAGGCATGCAGCTCGACGCTGCTTCTTTTCCATTCAGAGCTCTGCATTCAGAGCCATTGTCGCAGTCTACAACTACAAGCATGGGAGTGAGAGATGCTTTTGTCTGGTTGCAGGAGAACTCCACCGAGGTGCCACCGAGCCCCGGCGTCGTGGTGCAGCAGCCCGCCTGACGAGATGAGCAGGGGAGGCTACCCGAGCCCGGTCTCGCCATTGGAGGGACCCTTCAGCGAGCACCGGTCTCCCTGGAGAACGGAAGCCAAGGACATGGCTTCAACTGCTTCTGGTGAGTACTCCTACATAGTAGTGCCAAATACATTGTGCAGCAGTTTATGGCTCGCCATGAGTTCGTTCTGATCAGAGAATCTCTCGCTGTCAGAACAAGTCCAGGCCACAGCAGAGGAACGCGCCGAGACAAGCCCTGTCCTGGACGAGCAGGACGACGGCGACATGGACGAGACGGGTCACCCCATCAAGTCCTTCGTCAGAGCTGTTCTTGTCGTTGCCGGCATGTACGGACGACGGAGACAGAACCCTGGCGACGCCGGCGCCATGTCGGAGTGCGAATCCAAGCCGATCCCCAAGTGGGTGCTGGAGGAAGTCGTGTCCTCGTCCTCGTCCTCGTCCTCAGCCCCGGCGGACGGCGGCGCGGCAGCCGTCGACCACCGGCTCCTCTTCGACCTCGTCAACGAGGCGCTGCCGGGAGCCGTCCGGGGCTCCACGACGCTGTGCGCGTTCGACAAGTGCCACGCCATGGCGCCACGAAGAGCTCCCGGTGGCAAGGCGCTGCTGGAGGCGCTGTGGAAGTCGATGCAGGTGTGGCTAGAGCCGCCGAGCGACAGCAGGACGGCGAGCTCCGCCTCCGTGGACGTGCTGATCGGGCGTGACCTGAGCGTGTCACCGTGGCACGGCGCGTTCCGCGAGGACGCCGACGCGCTGGCGGGTGACGTGGAGGCGGAGATGCTGGACGAGTTGCTCGACGAGACGGTGTGGGACGTGCTCCTCAATGTGGGGGACTGATGAGTGGATCGTCGTAGGTCTCTTCTGACGAGTATACTTGTACATTTTGGGGTGCTTTTTTTCTACCTCTTTTGGGTTCTTGCCGGGTTTGTGAACGGAGATGTAACTATGATTGCGTGTGAAAGAACGATAAATTTACCATGAGAAATGCGTAAAGAAGAGAAAAAAAAAGGTGAGAGTGAATAATAAAAAGAACAGCTGTCGACATGTATCATGAGCCTGTTCTGCGGATGGCTACTGGCAGCTGATTTCAGCTGATTGAATTGTATTATGTGAGAGAGAATAAGTTGAAAATAAGATGAAATAAAAATAACGTAAACTATGAGAAAATGTATAAACAAATAGATCAAAGAAAAAGAGTAAGAGCAACTTTAAGAGCTTGGCTAAATTTAATAGCCAAATTTTATTATTTAACTATTTTTGTAAAATTGTAAATTTATATAAAAAAGAGGTATTGCTATTTTACAAACCATATAGTAAATGACTATAACTGGCTATATATAGCCATCGAGATTTTAGGGATGACATGTTTATCATTTTATTACAAAACCATATAGCACTTATGTTAGAGTTCATTTTTCCCTCAAAAAATTCATATATAACTTATGTAAAAGGATAACAAAGCTCTTGGAGTTACTCTAAAATTTGCTATTACCCTTCTCAACCTCTCAGGCAACGTCTCTTGTTTAGGAAGTGAAAGAATAGTCTCTTCATGGAGTTTATAGGAAATGTGAAAGAATATTCATGTTTTTTTTTTTTCTGACATATACTGTACGAGTCTAATGAAAGGCTGTGACGTGTGTATGTGCTGGCGGATCGAAAATCAGAGAAAGCTCTTTATTACGAAAATATATCCAACGCTACTAATAGTCCACGATAAATATTAATAAATTCTTATATGTTTTGATCTAATGATATGATACTAATAATACATGATACGTATTAATAAATTCTTATATGTTTTTTTGTGAAAATAAAAAATAATTGCTTTTCAAAAAGCGAGAATGACATTTTTCATGAGACGGAAAGTATCCGTATCTCCTTAGTTCTATCCGGTCGAGATCAAATGCTAAGTTAACGAGGTTGGAAGGTTGACAGAGAAGCGATAATAATTGAGTTCACTTGAGTATGGACTACAAGTGATCAATAAGTATACGCTTTTAGATCAAACTATCTAAAATTTAAAAAAGTTTACAAAATAAAATATTAAAATTTACATCTATAAATTTAGAGGTAGCTGCGTATTCATATTTTAGCGGCTAAAAAACTGAGAACTGGAGGGGACAATTGAGAAATTTGCCCGCTCGCCATCTCGACCGACGACAGCGGGGAGAAGCCAACCACTGGTGGCAGCCCCGCCGCGACACGCTCCCCGAGATCTCCACCGCCCAACTTGGCAGATCCACCGAGCAGCACACCCGCCGCCGTGATCTCCCTCTCGGATCCCGGAGATGGCGGGGACGGAGGCCTTCGAGGCCTACTTCCGCCGCGCGGATTTGAACCAGGACGGCCGCATCAGCGGCCAGGAGGCCGTCGCCTTCTTCCAGGGCGCCAACCTGCCGCAGCAAGTCCTCGCCCAGGTGCCCTCCCTAAAACCTTCCTTCGATTCTAGGTGTGCTAGCGGCGGCGAATCATGCTAGATCCCTTGCCCCGCGAATTCGAATTCGAATGAGCTTTTGGGATGGGCGCAGGTATGGATGCACGCCGATCAGAACAAGACTGGCTTCCTCGGCCGCCCGGAATTCTTCAACGCGCTGCGCCTGGTCACCGTGGCGCAGAGCGGCCGTCAGCTCACGCCCGACATAGTGCAGTCGGCGCTCTATGGTCCCGCCGCGGCTCGAATTCCAGCTCCCAAGATAGCCGCGGGGACGGCTCCTGCACAGATGGGTGCTGCGGCTGCGGGGGCGCCTAGGCCTCAGGGGAGTGCTGCCATGACGCCCGCACCAGGGCAGGTTGGAGCGGCTCAGATGAATCCGGCTGCCACACCAAGGCCCCAGGGAAGCGGCATCATGCCGACATCTAGTCATGTTAGCATGCCACAGGTGAACCCTGGTGCTGCTCCAAGGCCCCAAGGTGTCAGTTCTATGATGCCAGCTGCGACTCAGGGTGGCGCTCTTCAAGCAAGTCAATTTGCTGGACCAAGGGGCAATGCAGCCGCAGCCTCCTAACCTGGGAATTACTCAACAGCAACCTTCTAGTACCGGTTTCATGCGGCCACCACAGGTTGGAGCTCCAGCAACTTCGTTTCAAGCTCAAAGCGCCTGGAATCAATCAAGGTTTGGTCGGTGGAGGCAGCATGGGAGGATCTGTCGGGTGGCAAGGTGGTAATGCTGCCTCAGTGGGAGGCATTCCACAAGCTATGCCAGGAGCTGCTCCTTCACAGACAACACGAGGTGGATTTGGCCCAGGTTTACCTAGCACAATAGGCATGGCACCTGGACAACAGGTACAGGCAATGTCTTCATCGCCATTGCCTCCGCAGAGCAACAGTGCTGTGTTGCCTCAGGATTCAAAAGCTTTGGTACTCTCTGGAAATGGCCCTGCCAGCAGCTCGGGATCAAGCACAGACATTTTCTCTGCACTTACACAGCCGAAGCCAAGCGTATCTGCACCTGCTCCTCAGACAAGCTCATCCAGTTTTATGCCCACTCCAACTGGCTCCCAGAACCTGACTAATCTCGCACAGTTTGGTTCTTTGCAAGGTAGCAGCCAACCTCAACAGACTCAGCCTGTCGTAAAGCCCAGTCCTGCTCCAGCTGCACCTGTTGTCTCTGCTGGGATTTCTAATTCAGCTCCCCAATGGCCGAAAATTACTCAATCTGACATCCAGAAGTACATGAAGGTCTTTGGGGATGTTGATAAAGGACAGAGATGGCAAAATAACTGGCGCTTGGCTTCGCACTCTATTCCTCAGTTGGAGGCTTCCAAGAGGTGGGATATCGTCACCAACTTTCCACTACCCTAATCATGAAATTTATTATTTACTTAGGTTTTTGTTCCAAACTCAGATCCAGTCTATATTATCGTACTGTTAAAATTGCTGGTTAGCATTATAGCCTGTGCACCCCTGTGGTTCTTTTTTTATGACCGCTAAACATATCTCATAGTATGAAATACCTATTGGCTAATGCATGTGTTGTTCTTTTAACTGTTTCAGAGGTCCTGAAGCAAGTGTGGGATTTGTCTGACCAAGACAATGATGGCATGCTTTCTTTGAGAGAGTTTTGCATTGCTCTTTATTTAATGGAAAGGCACCGAGCTGGAACTCCTCTTCCCCCGGCACTTCCTGACTCTCTTAGGCATGATGAGACACTGTTACGAGCTACAGGCTTGCCTTCAGCAGCATACAATGGGCCATCATGGCAACAGAATCAAGGTAATACTTACTTGTCGTCTGGTTTGCAATTATTATGGCATAGCCAAGCGTAAAGACATCCAGTGTTTATCTGTTGCTCACAAGCTAATTTATTTTGGGTCAGGAGGGTTACCACAAAGAGGCCCTGGAGCACCTGGGGTGGCTGCTGCTGGTGTGCGGCCACCCTTGCCTGGGCAACCAAGATCTCACATGCCTGTGATGGATAATCATGTAAATCAAGGAAACAAAGATGACACAAATGGAGTGAACCAGGGTGCGCAGGAGGTGGTGGATGCTCCTAAGAAGGTTTGTTGACCCCATCCTTGTTTTCTGAATTGTCCGGTGGTGATCATTTTGCAACTTCTGTTCCATTTTGATCAGGCTGGCTCTGTGGTGGTCAATTCTCCCAGTTTATGCGCCTTTAAATTAGTTTAGCTTGTACAGCCATTCGTTAGAAGAGCTTATGGTGGTCAATTCACCCAGTTTATGCACCTTTGAATTAGTTTAGCTTGTATAGTCATGCTTTAGAAGAGCTTCATGTGTGTGTCTTGGATAGGTGGGATCTGGGTTTGAAGTGTGGATCATTATGTGTGTCATGTCCAGATTGGTTTAACGCAAACCTGAGCTGTGCCTTCTGTATACTAGAAGAATACCCGTGCGTTGCCTTGCCGCAGGATTTTATTAAAAATAGTTTGTTGTTTATATATATATAGCATTACTATGCGGTAGCTTGAATGTTATGTGTATATATATGAGCTTGACTAGCATGTTATCTTATTGCATCGGATCTGGTAAATTGGTAAAGTAATGGAAGAAAAGCAGCAACAACCTCCCAAGCAAGTTGGGGGAGTTGAAACCCAAACAAGAGACCCTAGCCACGGTTCCGGCACATCAATCGCTGCTTTCCAAGCACTCCTATCCAAACATAGATCTCTAGATATATCCCACCCCTTCAAGTCTAATGAAAAGAAAAGCCAAGTGAATATTAGATCACATTACAGAAGAATAGAATAGCGAAACAAATAACATATGCAGATGACCTGTACGTTGATAGATTAAAGTATTGCACATAATAGAGATGATGTGGACAATATTTGTCATTAACAAGGGATGACATGAAAGGTTTGCATGAAAGGTTGCAAGTTAGTGGGGTTAGTGGGAAATGATGTGGACACCTTGCATGAAGGGATTTGATTTTCCCCTCTCAATGGGTCATGGTCATCTGTAACCAGGATTGTTGATCTGTTGAATGGTTCAAACAACCAATACAATATAAACTTCAAACCTAAATATTTCTAGTTCTGAATGAGCTTGATGTCGATAGGTGCATATTTTGTTCTTATCACTTTTCACTTGTGTCACTATCATATTAGTTCATGATGCAGAGACCCTCTTAATCAGCACATACGTGTAGGGAGAGGTACCGGCGCACATTTTCTTCTCTCTCTCTCTCTCCTTTCTGCAAACCCATCTTCCTCCTCTGTCCGCCACCCCAACCACCGCCGTAGCCGCTGCTGACCTTGCCAACGACCTCCCTACCTGCCGCCCATCCTCGCTGGTCCTTCCTGGCCCTTCCCTAATCCCAATCGGACACCTTACCGGCGACTCCTCACCCCTGCCATCGACTCTGCCCAACCGGATGTCCCCCGCCACCCCTGGGCTGCTCCCCCTTCTAAGGTCGCAGGGCATGGAGACCCTTCTCTGAAACCCTAACAGCCGAGCCGTGGGGCATGTAGAATTCAACAGCCGCTCCTTGTCCTCTGCCCCCGGCATATGCGACCTCACTGCCCACCGCCCACCCCATGCCACCCCTCCCCCTAATCTCAGAGTTCTGCATTGGCAATGCATGCATGTCGAATAGTGATTTTGATGACACAACCTTTATAGTGTTGCTTTTTGTGCCATACAAGTTTCCAAGGTATGCGTATCAATTTAATTATACTCCTGCCAATATTTTTTTTTTTTTTACTGAGACTGTTTATAGCATTTTGTATAGTTGACTGTTTTGAGTAGCCTTTTCTTCATTTCCATGCAACTGCCTTTCAAATGGCATTAAGGGTTTGCTGGGTTGTTCCCATTGCTGCAATCATTGCATACTCCCTCCATCCAAAAAAAGTAAATCATATTTTGGTTTCTTTGGACAGATCTTTGACTGAGAAATGCTAAGTATGTCAAGGCCCATATATCCTAGGCCTATATGGTCCATGAAGAATTCTGTATATATTGCTGTTATCCCTAAGGGACTAGTCATACACTCGAACACCAAAGGTTAATACAACAACAACAACAACATAGCCTTTAGTCCCAAGCTAGTTGGGGTAGGCTAGAGATGAAACCCATATGAAATAAAAGATAAAAGAACGTAAAAGGCACAAGATGTAAGGATAAAGATAGGGTAGATAGAAAAAGGAAACAAAGTCATGGTTCGAACACGTTAATAGCTAGCCTCCAAGCGCCCTGTCCCAAAGCTAAATCCTTGGAGATATTCCACTCCTTAAGGTCTCGCTTAACCGCCTCGTCCCCAAGTCGGTCTAGGTCGACCTCTACCTCTCTTTACATTATCTACCCGCTCTAGAACTCCACTACGCACCGCGCCTCGGGAGGCCTCCGCTGAACATGTCCAAACCATCTCAACCGATGTTGAATCAATTTCTCCTCGATAGGGAGCCACCCGACCCTATCCCGAATATCTTCATTCCGAACTCTATCCCTTCTAGTATGCCCAAAAAACCAACGCGCAACATACGCATCTCGGTCACACTTAGCCGTTGGACATGTCGCCTTTTTGTAGGCCAACATTCAAGACCATACAAAGATCGCCGCGGCGAATGTTGTCCCTATAGAACTTCCCTTTTAGCTTCAGTGGTACCCTCTTGTCACATAGGATGCCGTAAGCTTGACGCCACTTTTAGCCAACCTCCGCCGCGATTCTATGTCTAACATCTTCATCAATGTCGCCATCCTTCAGTAGCATAGATCCTAAATACCGAAAAGTATCCTTCTTGGCCACCACTTGTCCATCCGAGGTGACATCCTCATCCTCGTGCCTAGTCGGGCTAAAGTCGCACATCATATACTCGGTCTTGGTCCTACTCAATCAACCCTTTCGACTCTAGCGTGTGCCTCCACGGCTCCAACTTCCTATTTACCCCCCTGCTCTACTCTCATCCACTAACACCACATCATCCGCCAAAGAAGCATACACCAAGGGATATCACCCTCAGATATCCCTTGTGACCTCATCCATCACCGTGAGTAAATAAATAAGGGCTCGATCTTGACCCTTGATGTAGTCCTATGTTAATTGGAAAGTCACCGTATCGCCATCACATGTTCGAACACATGTCGCCGCATCCTTGTACATATCCTTGATGAGGGTAATGTACTTAGTTGGGACTTTGTGTTTTTCTAAGGCCCACCACATGACGTTTCTCGGTACTTTGTCATACGCCTTCTCGAGGTCAATAAAGACCATGTGCAAGTCCTTCTTCTCGCTCCCTAAATCTCTCCATCAACTGTCGTACTAAGAAAAATCGCCTCCATGGTCGACCTCAGGGCATGAACCCAAATTGGTTTTGGGTCACACTTGTCGACCTTAGAGTGAGGCGATGCTCGATAACCCTCTCCCCACACTTCATCGTATGGCTCATCGGCTTAATCCCCCTTAGTTAGTACAACTTTGAACATCTCCCTTATTCTTGAAGATTGGTACTAATATACTTCGTCTCCATTCTTCGTGGCATCTTGTTCGACCCAAAAAAATGAGGTTAAAAAAGCTTAGTCGGCCATACTACCGCTCTCGCTCCCCGACATCTCCACATCTCAATGGGGATGCCATCGAGGCCCATCGCTTTACCTCCCTTCATCCTCTTCAAAGCCTCCCCGATCTCGCCTCCCGAATCCTCCTCACAAAGCGTCTACAAGTATCGTCAAATGAGTCGCCCAACTCAAAGGTAGGACTATCATTCTCCCCCCATTGAACGACTTATATCGAAGTACTCTCGCCATCCGTCCCCTGATCTCATCGTCCTTCAAAGCAGCCGACCGATCTGTCCCATCCTTGATGCATTTGATTTGGTTTATGTCCCTTGTCTTCCTCTCACGTATCCTAGCGATCCTATAAATGTCCTTCTCCCTTCCTTCGTGCCTAGCCGTTGGTAAAGGTCATCAAAAGCCCGACCCTTTGCTACACTCACATTTCTTTGCAGCCCTCTTCGCTATCCTATAGCCCTCGATGTTGGTCGCACTCTTGTCGAGATGGAGGCGCTTGAAGCACTCCTTCTTCTCCTTAATAGCCCTTTTGTACCTCGTCGTTCCACCACCACCAGTGTCCTTCGCTTCCTTCTTGCCTCCCCTACTCACACCCAACACTTCGAGGCCACCTTCCGTACACATGTTGCCATCTTCACCACATGTCGCCCGCATCTTCTCCTTCTTCCCAAGGCCCCTCGCCTAGCATCCTCTCCTTAAACGATTGTGCCGCTTCCCTCTAAGCTTCCACCACTTCGTCCCCTCGTAATCTTGACACGCTTTGTCCCTGGTGGCACGCACCCGAAAAACGAAAAAGTCCGCCACTACAAGCTTGTGTTGAGGGACCGCACACTCCCCGTGTATCACCTTACAATCTAGGCAAGCGGCCCTATCTTCCCTTCTTGCAAGGATAAAGTCGATCCGCTCGAAAAGTGTTGTCCACTATGGAAGGTCACTAAATGGGATTCCCTCTTTCTAAAGAGGGTATTCGCTAACAACAAGTCATAGGCCAAAGCAAAATTCAAAACATCCTCCCCTCTTCGCTCCTACTACCGTGCTAAAACCCCCGTACTCGCTCAAACCCTACATTTGTTGCACCCACATGGCCATTGAGGTCTCCTCCTATGAAGAGTTTCTCACCGATAGGCACAAGACTAACCATGCTATCTAGGTCCTCCCAAAACCGACTCTTGGCGCTCTCACTAAGACCTACCCGAGGGGCATAGGCACCGATCACATTCAAGACCGAAGTCTCCAACGACCAATCGGACTAGGATAATCCGATCACCTTGCCTCCTAACGCCCACTACTCCATCCTTAAGGCTCCTATCTATCAAGATACCTACACCATTCCTACCCGATGTTGTCCCCGTGTATCAAAGCTTGAAGCCGTGCCCTCCACCTCTTTCGCCTTTCGGCCCTTCCATTTGGTCTCCCGAACGCATAGAATATTTACACGCCTTCTAGTTGCCGTGACGACTAGCTCTCTTAACTTACCTGTTAGGGACCCTACGTTCCAAAATACCTAGACGAACACCAAAGGTTAATAAAACAACAAAAAAACTTTATTTATATACTCATATACCATTTGCTGATTTAAAAAAAATGTTTTGTCCTTAGTTTCATGTTCAAAAGTACTTACTTATGATTAATATTTGGTGCCCCAAAATGATGTATTAATAGAGAAAATTTAGCGTAAGTTTTGCAAAAATATACCTTTATGTTTTTTTTGGACCCGTGGGGCGGGGGGCTTGATGTCTTTTATGCAAATTGTGCTTTTGATTCTGTATTATAGAATGCTTTTGATTCTGTATTATACTTATGCTTATGTGCTCAAGGCAAAAACACATTTCTCTTTTTTAATTCAACCTTCTCTCTCGTTTACACTGAAGGTTGAGGTGGAGAAGCAGTGTCCTGGATTCTAGAGAGAAACTGGAGTATTACCGCACAAAGATGCAAGATCTTGTAAGCACAATTACAAATCGGGTGTACTTAAGTCGCTGGACATTGTATTGAAAGTTGTTTTCATCTTTTTTCTAATTCTTTTATTTTCCTTTTCTTGAAGGTCCTGTATAAAAGTCGGTGTGACAATAGGCTGAATGAGATTACAGAAAGGGCGCCATCTGATAAACGTGAGGTACAGAACACTGCTTATTACAAGCAAGGTGTTTGATGATAAATTGTAGGTGGCTAGTTGTTTCTTTTGATCTGTTGTTTGATGATAAATTCTCAGAGGCACACAACTTAATTGTACAGAACATTGCTTCTTGCATTATGTCGACCAGCATTGTAGTTGCTTATATGAGCATTTTTAGTGCTAAATTCTTGGAGAGTTGCAAATTCATGTTTGAGCTTTTGTTTGTTTTCCCCAGCAAATTTACTGTGGTTAATTTTGTGTCAGGTGGAATCATTGGCTAAGAAATATGAAGAGAAGTACAAGCAAGTAGCTGAGTTAGCTTCCAAACTAGCAGTTGAAGAAGCCGCATATCGTGATGTTCAGGTTTGTCTTTTCTACACCTTAGAAAAATAGAAATTAAGTGTTCATATACTCCGGCCACAAATAAATGATGGTCTGGACATGGTCTCAAAACACAATTTTGAGAAGTGCCTTTTTCTTTTAAAAAATGTTTATAAGAGTTAGGAAAAAATTGCTGGGAAACTATATCGTTTTTAAGTGTTCATACTTGACACAGAAAGTACTCCCTCCATTTGGTTTTGTTTGTCCATGGTCCTGGGGGATATGCTTCATGTTGTTTGACCATTGAGGATACTATTGCGATGTTTGCACTCTTTGACCGTTCTAATTGAACTCTTTGACAGAAGAGATTTCACTTTTTTTTTTGTCTTGGATTAAAATTTGAAATGGTTGGCTTAACAGAATCTCAAACACTACTTATCTGTGCCTGGAGGGAGTAAAATATTTTTGTGATCTTATAATCAGTCCCACTATCATAATATTTGTGATCTTGTCATTAGTTTCACATCAATTCCATCCTTCTTAATTTTGCTCTCTTGATGGATTTGCGTCTTAAACTGGACTTTGTTCTTTGTTGTTTCTTTTAGGAGAGAAAAAAGTTGAGCTGCATGATGCATTGATTAAAATGGTACAAGGTGGAAGTGTTGATGGTTTGCTTCAGGTACACTGTTACTATGCTAGCTACTTATTTTTTTAATATCTCAATAACACTAGTGATTCCGTGAGGTTCGAGCCGATCGAATCCAATATCAATTAGAAGAGATGGAAAAAAAGCTCTTAGTGAACGGTGCAAACACTTTGGACTTCAATTCAAATCATCCGCATCAGTTGAGCTTCCTTCTGGTACCTGGCTTTCCATCTTCATATTATTATTTATTTATTTATTATTCTTGAGAGTCTGACTTCATGCTATCTTTATGATACTACTGATCAAATTGCATGTTGTCATTTTATTTTTTACTTCCTGAAGCCTTCAGACTCATAACTTGCATATCCTGACCATTTCTGTCTTTATTTGTTCTAGGTTGGGAACCTGGGCCACAAGAGGGACTCATTGAGTGGGATGAAGACTGGGATAAGTTTGAAGATGAAGGTTAAATACTTTCAGTGCATTCCCTCTGTCTGATTACTTTTTTAGTCATTGTCTGTTTATATCTCCGAGTACTCTGCATGGCTGCAGGCTGAGTTTTGCAATCCATTGCTTGTCATGCTGCTGTTTAAAAAAAAAAAATTGTGAAAGAGAGACAGAGAGTTCATCTCTCTTACACCTGTTAACATATACTAGTGTAGCTGATATAATTCATTAGTGTCATTTATGCAGATAAAATTCTTTTTGCTATGATATCCTTGTTTAGGTTCCTTTCATTAACATACCAAGCCACAGCCTCTGTTCTAGTTACCTTCTGTTGTTAGAACATTGTTCTTGTGGTATACTGTACATAGATTTTGGTGACATGAGCTATTGTTAATTTTGGGTCTTACACTTTGGGCAAGCTTTTTCCTCTCATTTCCAATTTAATCTTATCATATTCCTGATTGAATCATATGACATGACAGGGTTTAGTATTGTTAAGGATAATGGTACAATACAGGAAAATCCAGTTTCTGCTGAAAATGGAAAACTGCCATCTCTTTGGGATGATGGTGATGATATGTCTCCTGTTGCATCCTCTAATGGTCATATCAAGGAAGAAAGGCGCGTTACAGTGGAGGTGATCAAGTGGCTGAGAGTGAAATAGCATATGATTTTGGTGATGAATCTGTGAGGAGTCCTGGCAGTGCTGGACGAAGTGCCTCAGGGAGTCCATTTAAATCTTCCCCGCTTTGGGATGCATGATTCATCTCCCAGTAAAAGAGAAAAAGTTACAGGTACTTGTTTCAGCCTTAGGTTTATGTGCATCCTAATTTCTGACCCTTGTGCTTAGAGCATGTCACCGTAGTTTGTACTGCATACGCTTCTAGCTCTCTGAAAATGATGCTGGAATAGTTTGTACTGCATACACTTATAGCTCTCTCTCAAGCTGCTGGATATTCGTATCCCATATGAGAATAACTCTGTTATTATTTTGATGCAGTGACCATGGTGGTTCTGAATCTGTTTTTGGTGACAAATTTGTTGATGAAACTTCTTGGAACTTTGATGATCAAGATACTGACTCTGTTTGGGGTTCTACTGCACTGAACACTGTGAGCTAAGCAGTTTCTTCTTTCTTTTTCTGATATATAGGAGGCTGTTTCTAATGATCTGTTTTAATACAGGAGGCTGACCAACATGGTGGCACGCATAACTCTTTCTTTGGGTCCGAGGCAGGCTCTCCAAGTGGCGCTAATGTATTTGGAAAGAAGAGGAGTTCATTCTTCGATGATTCTGTTCCAAGTTCTCCTGCATACACATCTGGATTCTCTCCAAAAAATTCGGGCGAAAGTCGTGATGATAGCTCCTCATATAACTTTGGGAGGTTTGATTCCTTCACATCCCAAGACACTGGAGTCTTCCCTCAGGAAAGTCGTTTCTCCAGGTTTGACTCCATTAGCAGCTCCAAAGGCGAGAATGTATCAGGATTCGATACAGGGAATAGCTCACGAAATTTTGGCCGGTTTGACTCTTTTGATGATGCCGATCCATTTGGTTCAAGTGGACCTTTTAAAGCATCTGGAAGCCGGTCTCCACCCAAGTTCTGATATGTTTCTGCTCTGATTAGGGTTTTGCTACTTGCGTGTTGTTTTGTCAATACAAGGTTCAGATTCTTTGAGCGAACTCTGGCGTAACATGGATACTTTTTTGCTTCACATTTCTGCCTTTTTTCTTGTGTGCAATTTTCCAGTCCATCTCACGTACAAAGTGGACAGGTTTGGGTTATATCTTTGTTTTTGTAAACATTTTTCTGTATCTTGTAAATTACGCCAAATCTGTCTTTGTTTATATAGTTTATATTTATATGTATGAAACAACTTCTCATAACCTATTATTTCCGTCATTGTACTTACGTTACTATGGTATATAGCAGGAAGTATTGTACTTATGTATGCTATATTGCTATGGTATTCAAGTATTGGTTCGATACTTGAGCAAAGCGAGAAAAAAGTTCAGCATCCTCCCCCCCTTTTTTTTTAAGTTTCAGCATCTGTGAGACCTTGTTTGTACTACCGCTATTTTAGAATCAGTGTCTGGGTGGAGTCCCAAGTTTCTCTGCCGTGTTGTTTTTGCCATAACCCGATGTAGCTTCTTTTGCTTTGTGCATGACTTTTGGAAGCCACAACGGATCTGCGTCTGTTTTCTCCAAGAGAGCACCTCTGGTGGTGTTGGGGGCAGAAGCGGCCTAGCATGTTAGGGCATGTACAGTGGTCTACACAGTTTAGATAGCATCTAATTGCTGAATGACAATACAGTCATTTGAAAAATCCGTTGCCTATGCCTAAGTTTGATTAATCGGTTTCAGTGAAATTTACATGCCATTAACTCTATCAGCTTCGATACCTACCTCTAATCTAAGGCTCAGTTTAGTGTTGCTCCCAAGTGGCTCAAGCTATAGATTAAAAAATAGCTGTTTTATAGACTATAAAAAGTGGCTCCAGCTCTCACTGTAGCGAGCCAAGCTATAGATTAAAAAATAGCTGTTTTATAGACTATAAAAAAAGGGCCTCCAGCTCACACTGTAGCGAGCCGGAGAAGGAAGCCTCCCAACGTCAGCTCCGCCGGCTCCTCTCTTGACTCTTGTTCATTTTTTTGGCATGTGGAAGCTGGAGAACTTTTGGTGCATCTAGAGCTGGAGCCAGAGCACAGCCTGACAAAACGAAGCCATATTTTGGAGAGAAAAAAGGCTTCATACTACACTGTACCAGATTCTATAGAAGCCAAACTTGATTTTAGAGGAAAAACCATCGTGTAAAAGCGCCACCTTCAGATCCTTTTTCAGAGCAGCGCGCCATGAATTCAAGCCCTATATTCTATATATATGTAATATACATACTATGAAAAAGAAACGGACTGGCAGATATATAAAGTATTTCGCAGTAGATATAAGTTTCTTTTGGAAGGTATAAGCTAGAGGGTGGCTCGTTCACACAACATCTGAAACGCAAGTGAACTTATGCCCACAACAAACACGGTCCCAACAGGGGCAGCAATGTGTGCTCCAGACGTTATGCTGCCAGAGAGTGCCAGGGAAGGAAGCATAATTGAATGCAAGTCTGACATTTAAGAAGCCACCCCATGTATAACAAGTCAGTCAAAAAATCTTGAGACTCCTTTCCAAAAGGAAGGAAAACATAGCACAAGGGGTAATACTGATTCTAGCCACAACAACATACCAACTGCAATGTTACTATGGCAATTGTCCATAATAGTACGGTTTCAAACCTAAAGCTATTATTTTATATAAGAAATGGAAAGAAACATATAGGTAATAATAATTAATTTCCATTCCGATATCAGGTCTTTTCAGCAACTTCCACACCTTAGCTGCAAAAGTTTACTAACAGGCTAAGCTACAAAGGTTTCCAGAACAGGCGGTGTGTCAGGCTCACCTGTGAATCTCATTCCTTTGAGAATATGAGGGCTTTCAGAATCAGCTGAGTAGCGAACTAATTTGGCAGCCCCCTGAACACCTTCCCCGGAAATCTGATGGCAACCTACAATGGTCAGAGACTCCAGTTTCGCTGAATGTGCCAGCTCGGCTATCCCATCATCAGTCACATTTTTGCATTTCGAGAGAGAGTTAGACTACTCAAGCGTGGGCACGCGGTGATGAAACTCATCCCAGCATCTGTTATCCTCTTGCAATCCAAAAGCTCAAGTCTCTCAGGAATGGCGCTGACGAAATACCCTCCAACCCCGAGTCATAAAACATGTTTGCTCCATTCAGCATGAAAGCACGAATTGGACAAGTCTGAATGAGTGCAACAATACCTTTCTCTGTGAAGCCTATTTCTGTTGGATACGCACTCGAACAAAACATAAAGGTCAGCTCAACAACCTCAAGCATAGGGCAGCTGAGACCAAGGGCCTTAAGGCTTTCATCAGTCAGTGGTGTCCTGAAATCCCAGTCCAGTTGGCGCACAGGCATGAGGCGAAGTGAAAGGATTCTAAGGTTGCTGCAATTCTGGAACAGCGTAATCATCTCGTCCTCATCTAGACCAACAACATAGTCCAGGCAAAGTTTCTCTAATGCTTTGCACTTTCTCAAAAGAAAACGGAGTCCAATCTCATTCCCAGTCGGTCCTGGGAGACCCTGATCAGTAGTGTGCATAGTTATAATATGTGCCAATCTCAAATCCTTCAAATTCTCACAGCAGATATCATATTTGTACGGGTAGTGAGTATCAAACGCAGGATCAGGGGGAGGCCCTGATAACCAATAATTACCATTGATCTCAAACTCAAACTTCTCAAGCTTCATCCATCCTGGACCAAACTTTAGGAGGTCAAACTGGCTGATTCCCCTTACAATCCTTCACCACAAGTTCCACCACTGATCCAGCCCTGCCAAGGTACTCCAGCCACTCAACGCTGTCTACTTTAATGCAGTCAACGAGATGGAAAGTAGAAAGAGTCTTGCACCCAACCGCTGCTGAGTGAAGGCCATTTGAGGTTATCGCCGGAGTGGAGCTCAGCCTGAGGGCCATCAGCTTCTTGCAATGTGCCAAATAACCAATGCCATTGTCATTGATGTCTGAGCAGAAGCTTAAGCTGAGATCCGTCAGTGAGGAACAGTGAGATGTAAGCACAAAGAGGCCTTGGTTGTCCAACTGCTTCCCTTGGGCTTCGATGGACGTCCAACCAGAGTAATTGATTTCTACTTTCCACAAGTTGGGGAACCGGGAGCATAATGATGAGAAGGATTCTGTCGCAGGGTGAAGGCCGCAGCCAACACGGATTGTGCCCCTTTCCTCTGCATCAACAGTGTAGAGGTGCTTCGACACGAGTGAAAGTGAATTAAGATCAGCTGTCCTGGTAACCCTCTTAATGATTTCTGCCAGTAGTGGCTTCGGGAGATCCTCCATTGAGAAGTTACTCAAAGAGTTCTGAAATAAGCAAATCAGAATTAAACGTATGCAGATAATCAGACCACAGTGGCCAAGCTCAAGGATAAGCATGTTATGATGAAGTTTAAACTTTTTTTTAGTGACTGTTAAGATTGAGAGATAACATTAAGCCAGGAATGTATATGTATCTAGATCGCTGTGCAAAGAAAAGGCCTAACAGCAGATTAAACTAGCACCCAATTGTTTATGAAAAAATACTAAAACAACAACATCAACAGAGCCTGTACTTAATCTAAAAAACAGAGCCTACAAACTGTGGAATTGGAGAGTAGAAGTCCACAACATAACCAATCCAAATTGACCGTTATATGTGATAATGTAAAGGCAAGTTGCATTAAAAATATCAAACATTGTTTTGCTCCAGCACGCCATTGTGCTTGGAGGTCTGTTCAAACATCACACCTACAGAATCAGACATGGAAGAATAATCTAGTATTCCTAACAAAGCAGTGCCCAAGTAAACAGTGGCCAGAATTCATACGAACGATTGGCACTAGGGGTTTCTGATTCGTGAGACGAAACTAGAAGGGGGGCGCACTTTCTAGCACAAAGAAAGAATAGCGATCAAAGATGACAGTGCAACCGTCGGCTACGCGGCGGATACGCAGTACCTCTGGCTCTCGGAGGGGTCGAACTCCGCTGCGGCGTCCTTCCTCCATGGCAGACCATGGGACGCCGAACCCTACAAAACCCTAAGATTCGTCTCGCAGTCGCGCAGAGTGATCTGAGGTTGCGTCCTCTCTCTTTCCCTTGCAGTTCACCGCAGGAGCGCGATGCGGATGGGTTGGGCAGTTACCGGTTGGGCTGGGCTGGGAAAGGCTTTACTGGACCGGAATTTAGACAGTTTCTATTTTCTCAGTTTTTTTTTTTTTATGTTCTCTGAGAACCATATAAATTCATTCATAACGCTTTGTTTTGTTTGGGGCTTTGGTGGTGTTCATGCCCTTATTTTTTCAAGCTGGCACTGCATCCTGAACATTTTGGCACAGATGGACAGATGTGTGTATCTTTTTGAAAATAAGAATTTTTGAAACCGGGTATGGAGTAACATTTTGGCCGCGGGTGATTTTTTTAATATGTGGACACGCCTAGCTTAATATACAGAAGAGAAGGAAAGATAACCAGTGCTATGTTATTAACTTACTTATTTAGGGAAGCGGCCTAGTGGTCTACCGCGGGAATAATACGATAGGAACTAGGAAGGGAAGCACACTTCATCGGAGGTTCGTCGGCAAACTGAACCGTGTTTTGGCAGCTCCGACATGACATGTCCTATAAAATCCAAACACACGACGTCTTCTTCCCACGAAAGCAAAATCAATGAGAGAAGAATAGGTGAAGTCGTCTTTGCATTGCAAAGTCTCGCGAATCACGAACTCACATCTATCTATCATTTAGTTACTCTATTTTACAAGGGAACATATCCTATCGCGTCGCGATTAAGGCTTTGTCGCGGCGTATATGCAACTACCAATTAAGACCACATGATCTAGATCCAACGCGTCTGGGTTTTTCACTTAAACCCCTCCCACCCTGGATACACACGGATTAGATTTAAACACCATTGGTGGGGGGTTTAAGTGAAAAACACCGCTTTTTTTTCACTTAAACCCTCCCACCGATATACACGGATTAGATTTAAACACCACGTGTGGCGGGGTTTAAGTGAAAAACACCGCAGACGTTGGATCCAGATTCTTGTGACCTTAATTGATGGTTGCATACGTTGTCTGAAGCTTTAGTTACACATGATACGCTGCCATTTTACAAAACCGTATAGAAACCATAATAGCCAAATGCCTTGCAGCGAACAAAAATGTAGTCAGATGGCTGCTACTTCAGTGCTTTAACATGAAAACATAAAGGTACTCATTGGGTCTCTGTTATTCTGTATCATACTACTTCAGTGTTTTTGTCATATATGGGTGCACCTATAGGAGCATTAAGTCACGCAACACAGAAAAGAGCCTCTCATCTACTACAAGTTTGTTATGAATGAATAGCACTACAGCATGTCTTCATGCGCTCCAAACTGGGTCCCAAGCAAAATGGGTACTGCTTACAACTAATGTAACGTTACATAGTACCGGCTCATCAAAACGCCGGTGAAAAACAAACAACTCGCTTTTGGCAAGAAAACCATTACTTCTGCAAAAGGCACTAAATTATGGAGTAAGTTTCCTCTTCCCCATTATTCAAAAAAATGTGGTATGGTATTTTTTTTTTCAAGTATATATAGATCTTCCAGAGACCTATGCTGCAGCCAACTTCAACTCCTCTTGGTCCTCGAGGTTTAGAACCTGGAGCAACTTTGGCCAAGATTCAGGGATCCCACCAGGCAAGTCAAATTCCAAGAGCTTCCCCTGCTCCCGGTAGAAACCTTCCACAGGTTGACCCTGCAAAGGACAGGAAACCAAATGTTAAGTACCAGCACGCCTACCAGAACAGTGCTATGATGAACCAAATCTACACAGTACAAAATATGCTCCAGGAATTGGAATCAAATGTAATGTATGCTAAAGAGAGCAAGGCAACACTGGATCTTGTCTCATGCAAGGCAAGGACTGTCACGCATTTGGGATAGCCAAACAATTTAATTTTTGACCAAATATATACAAAAATACTTATATTTGGGATACCAGATAAGTATCATTGGAATAATCGCGTCATATATTTTTCACTGTAAACCCTATTGGGAGATACAAGTATTGATATATAGTAAAAGTTTAAGATTGGTTGACTGCTTTAAATGCGAGATGGAGACTTTTTTGGAACGGAGGGAGTAGATTTGAACATCTTGAAAAATGCAAATGACACAAAACAAAAAAAAAGGATAATGGTCTCAGGAGTTCAAATTCAAAATGCATGTAAATCTTGCAGAAACAAAATAAATCAACCACACTGCATATTCATTGCTTAATGAAAATACGTTATACATACATTTTATTATGAGTGATACAACAGTATTAATAGGACCATACCATGTCATTATATATCCGAAGCCGATTTCTGACCACCTCTTCGGTATCATCAGCTCGGGTAATAAGCTTTGACATGCAGTTATTTGGGGGCAACAGTGGTTCCATGTAGATTGCTGGTAGTCCATTTTCACCCTTAACATCAATACAGGCCAAATTGAAGCCCTTTCCACATTGACGCAAATCCTTCTGCCGAGGCACTTCTCTATTAGGACATCTTCTCTTAGTTTTAGATTAACCACCATATCAATGTCTATAACGTCATCAAGAATTTCCTGGAAAGACAGATAAATAGTTAGTTCAGACCACCAGGATCAAGTGCATGCATGAACAGGTCTCTGACCATTGCTAGTGACATTGCACCAGTATCAATTAGTTAAAATAAAAACAATGGCTACAAAAATGTTCAAATATCGGAGAGTAAGTTCATATTCCTGCAGGAGGCGCAATAATCACAAAGCACTATACTTAAGAAAAGAAAGGCTAACCACATCCCTACTGCAGAACTGGAGTATTAAACTCAAGGATCAGAACAAGGCTATTTGAATGGCAGCAGGAACTGAGAAAGATGTGAACTATTTGAATAATATTTTTATATTGCATCAAACGGCATAACCAAGTTGAAGAGAAACATTGAGCATTTAAAAATGATCAGAATATCGAGTTCAATTCTTGATATGTTAAAGATTCTCACCGCTTGTTTTACTGTACGGGAAAACCATCAAGAATAAATCCTGATTCTCCCTGGTCTTCTCCTTTCTTAAGCCTTTTCGACAAAAGATTGAAGATAATTTCATCAGAAACCAATTTCCCTGATTAACAATGTCAGCAAGCTGCAAGAAAACAAAAACTATAACATCAGTTTCAAAGTGAAAATATGAAAGGATAATCAGAGACCAACCCATACAGGCATGGAATCAGTGAAATATGAAGCTACTCATTTATAGTAAGTTTTAAAGTGGAGCAGTAGTGCGAGCTTTGCAATCTAACACAGTAGTTAGCATGAACTGAACATGGCAAATATACAATAAAAGTAGCCACACAGTTGCAGCCAAACCATAATCAAGGCAAGTTTATTAGTGAATTGCTACACTCTTGCAGCAAAAACACTACTATGCGAACAGACATGTGTAATGTTAGTGCAAGTCGTCCAGCAAAACACTACTATACTGGGCTCTAACCTGACATGGTTATCTGAATAGACCTCAGACTCGGTAACAAGATTGAGCTGACGCCTGCAAGTAAAGCAACATGATCACATCAATGCATCCCCAATTCACAGACACTAGGCGAGTCAATCCAGGCAGTGATGTTCAGATCTATCAGCAATTTGACTGCCAATCGAACCAAAACCTCCCTCCCTCGCAGCAAGCCATTTCGTGTACTGATCCACACACAGTCCATACCCAAGGCAACCTCAAATCTCTAGTAAAATAAGCTCAACCATGCCGCCGATCCACACGACTAAAATCGAAATCCAGAGTTCCAGATCAACCCAGAGCAGAACGGGGCCGATCTGGACGCTGGAGGTACGGAGAGGCGGCTCACTCTCACCTGCGCAGCAAGTGGCCCCGTGGAGGCGAGCTCGTCTCGAACAAGGTCCCCCGTGGCGATGTGGGGCACGCCGAGGAGGCGCGACAGGCGGCTCGCGTAGGTGCCCTTGCCCACGCCCGGGCAGCCCAGGAACACCCACTGCACGTTCCTCTCCTCCATCGGCCGCCGCCTGACCCTCTCCTCCGCCGCGAACGGGAATCCTGACTGCGCCTGCGACGTCATGCGCCTCCTGGCGGCCGCCGTCGCCGAACCACCGGAGGCGGCTGCTCGGAGGAGTCGCTGCACGGCCGCCATGGGATGCAGCGGGGGTTTAGGGTTGGACCCTGGCTGTTCCCGTCGCGTATCTGTACGTGCGCCGGCGACTGAAGATGAGATGCGACGGGGAGCACTGGAGAGTGGCTTGGAGGAGAGAGGAGAAGGAGACGGAGGTGGGTCGGGCGGGGGCGTGGAACCGGTCTACGCTGGGGTCTGTGGACCGATCGGCCCAGTCCAGTGGTGTGGTGTGGTGGCCGGATGCCAGCCGCACGTCGGGTCCCACACGCCAGTTGGTTCGCTGGGCGAGCCAGGACAAGAGAAACAGGCTTGGAGGGGCCCACCCGGCGGCTTTATTTGAGGCCCGCGTGGGGTGGGGGACCGGTAAAATGGCAGTGCATGCCTCCGTCCCCTGATGTCATTTCGTTGCTCAACTAGACAACTCCGCCTTCGCCTCATCCCCGAGGACACAGCAGCAGGCCAGGCCGCATCTTCGTTCGCCGCCGGCGATCATAATGGCAGCGGCACCCATGTCCGCCATCGAGTCCGCGTGGCAGGTACCCCACCGCCCGTTGTCTCTCTGTGTGTGTTCTCTCTCGGCTCTGCTCTGCGCTGCTCTCTCTTCCCTCCATCCTCATCCCCAGATCTCTGCCTCACCCCGGGAAACCTAACGGAAATCAATCAATGCAGTTCCTGATCGCCAACTTCACCGAGTTCCAGCTCGCCACCGTCGTCACCTTCCTGCTGCACGAGACCGTCTTCTTCCTCTCCGGCCTCCCTCCCTCCTCTTCGAGCGCTTCGGACTCTTCGCCAAGTACAAGATCCAGGTACCCCATGCGTCTCTTTTTGCGTCTTCTTCTTTTTTTTTCAGCCACTGCCCAAAACTTCCACTGCCCACTGCTGCTTCTAATCTGAAAGAGTATCATGCCCGATTTGATCCATTCACGATTCACCCCTCGGCCAGTCAATTATCGGTCGCCTAGCCTGCATCCATTGAATGGATGGGTTTTCTTTTCTTGTCAAATCATAATAGTAAGTTTTTTGTTATTTTTTTAAAAAAATCATAATAGTTGGAATCAGAAGACTTTGCTGGGTAAGAGCAGGAATTGGGTAGGAGTAGGTGCAGGGGAACAGTCAGTAATTAAATGGGGTGATAAATGGGACACAGTCCTCTTCTGCTGAACCCACTGTGGACGACGATCCAATGACTGTTTTCGCTTCTCATAGTGCCCATAAAGACAGAGAAGGATGAAAACGATGCTTCACAGCATTTCCCTGTTCACAGCCCGGAACAAAGAGTCGGGGTCATCTCCTTTTCAGTTTCCCTTTCTCGGGAGAATTCGTTCCCATTGCCCACGTTAGCACGTATTCTCGATTTTATTTGATTCACACATCACAGCGTGAGGTGGTCCTTTTGGTCAAACCTTGCTGATTTGTTGATCTTGCATATTTTTGGATGGGAGTGTATGATGTCAAACTTGACAATTAATACAAGGGAACTGTTGAAGATTTAATCTATACTGTGCTCACCTTGCAATAGTATTGTTTCAGCTGTTCGCACTATGCCATATTAATATTTAAATATTCAATTAATCATTTCTATCAAGATCGTGTTTAGCTTTCCTTCAAAAATTGGAATTGAGTTATTCCCTAAGAAAACATGACTAATACCCAGGTGGGCTCAGTTGGGCTAGTTAGGGGTAAGTCTAGGCTTACCACTCGGTGTAACTGTTTCATTCTCTTCCTCTTTAATGAATAATTGCTACAGCATTTCGGAGAAAAAAAAAACACACCCAAGGTTGGCTCTTCATTGGCAATATAATTTCTCTGCCTCTCTTTGTCAAGATTGAGTGATATTTTATTCCCTAGATATTCTGTTTCTTTCACTTAAATGCAATGCCTAGATTTCCCTGTGAAACAGAACATGCATGCCATTAATTCTGTTCCATGCTCCTAGTGCCCATAAGCAAAGAATGTCTGATCAGTTGTCTCTTTCGTCTTGTCATATAATATTTGATCTGCAATGTGCAGTATGCTTATCTTGCTACTATATCTGGTTCCATTAACAAAAAAAAAAAAAAAAATGTGTGCATTTTTCTTTGCAGAAGAAGAGCAACACCTCTGCTTACCAAAACAGATGTGTCTTGCTTCTTATTCTGTACCATGTCTGTGTGAACCTGCCTGTCATGATTTTCTCGTACCCTGCCTTCAGATTCATGGGTCTTAGGAGCTCTCTTCCTCTACCACATTGGTATGCACTCACTCCTCTCTCATATTTTAGTTACCTTGTTGCTAGTATTCTTCATATCACTATCTGAGCACGTAAATATGAACCAATGTTCGAGTTGGAGAAGAAAGTCTTACATATTTCAATCGACTCTTTTGCAGGACGGTTGTTGTATCTCAAGTTCTTTTCTACTTTGTCCTTGAGGATTTTATATTCTACTGGGGGCACAGGGCACTGCATACGAAATGGCTATACAAACATGTTCACAGCGTCCACCACGAGTAAGTTATATTGCTTCATTACATCTTAGTTTACATGTTGCAACATTTTCTTGTCTATGACAGAACAAATCCTTGCAGGTACGCCACACCCTTTGGTTTAACTTCCGAATATGCCCACCCTGCTGAAATTTTGTTCCTGGGATTCGCCACAATTGCTGGTCCTGCTCTTATTGGCCCTCATCTGTTCACCCTGTGGCTGTGGATGGTGTTGAGGGTATTGGAGACAGTTGAAGCTCACAGTGGCTATCACTTCCCATGGAGCCCATCAAATTTCCTGCCACTGTATGGCGGGTAAGTAAGTTAGATCGTTGTTTTCCTTTCCCTCCTTAGAAGGGACTGTGTTTGCTTATTTGAAGTTGAACGTCTTACCATGTTCTTTTGTCATGATGAATAGCTCGGACTTTCATGACTACCATCACCGTGTGCTGTACACAAAATCTGGGAACTATGCCTCGACATTTGTTTACATGGACTGGTGAGGATTTGTAGTATGACTGTTGAGTTGTGCAGGAGCTCTGAACTCCGCCGTTACATAAGAAGCTCATTGGTTGTGTTTCAGGTTGTTCGACGGATAAGGATTATCGCAAGGCAAAGACCATTGAGGAGAAAGAAGGGAAGAATCTGTAGATTGTGGAAGCTGCTCAGTGAAGATATCAGCAAGACTGGCGATAGAGTTGCGCCACGGAAAAAAAGAATTGGATGCACCCTAGAAACAGTCAGTCAGTTATTGCCTGACAATCGATACTATAGGTTGAGATTTTGATTTCCTGTGTTTGCTATGATCAAGAATGAGGTCCTGTCGACCCTGGCTGTCTTGAACTGAATTTGATAATTTGTAATCTTCTCTTGGGGGTTTACTTTGCGTTTGTTTCGACTCGATGGGGTGTATACATATGGGAATGGGATGGGCCTGAAACGAACTATCAGAGACGGCGGGAGTAGCTTTGCACCCTAGAAACTGTTCATGAAAGTCTAGGATGGCAAGGACTGAATGCTTGTCTACTTTGTTTGTTAGCGATTCTGGATTTCTTCTTCTCGTTTATATAATAATTTTCCTGGAACTCTGTATATATGCGCGAGACATTTCCTTTTGATGCTCAGGCCCAGCATAGTCCTGTGTTGTAGCTCGCATCGGTTGCAGATCAGATGCAACTGTAACAAGTACGGCAACATACAGTCCTAGCATCTTAGTATTGGTGCCAGCCGCTGCTTTTGTAGGAAAACAGATAAAAGTTTGCTGCCACTTCAGAGTGAAGCAGAGAAGAACGCAAGAGGGACGAAGCGATAGCTGCCGTGCCATGGAACTAAATAGAGCGGCAGCAATTTTTGGTAGGGAGGGCAGTAGGTGCAGATTTGCACTAGAATAGAGACATTGGGGATATCGACGTTGCAATCGGGAGTGGTAGTCGTTTAAAGTTCTGGTTGTTAGGTCCTTTGGTTAAGTGCTGCTGTGCAGCGAGAAGTCTCTTTTAGGCACAGTTCTGCCTACTTCTTTTGCTGCCTTGTATGAGTATCATCTACAAACTGCTGTGTATTTCCATTAAAAGTTAATAGAAATGAGTTACCCTGAGTGGAAAAAAAAAATCGACGCTGCAACTCGCACACATGTCGTGTCGCTACACCCCTTTGTGAGAAGCCTGAGTTTGTGTTGTGTTGACAATTTAATCATCGTCCAGTAAGTGTAATAAGATCCGGCGGATTGAGTCAAGTGTTTCTTCATCAATCAAGAGGCCAGGAGAGTTAAGAGACTGTAAAAAAAAAAAACTAACTGGACGAAAATGTCCTCAACCTTCAGCATCAGATCAGAACACACAAGTAAGAGATGTGAACTTTACGTAACGGAAATTATTCATGGCCTGATTATTATTTATTTACAATGCATTGTAACGGATAATAACGACAACGCTAACATTTAAAAATACTAAGCTGAACCTCCACTGATACAAGGATCAGCTGTAAAGATCATCCTCCTTGGCGTTGGCATTGGCCGCCACATCTGCTTCTGCCACCTGCTGGGCACGGTTGGGGAAGCGGAATTCGCTGCCGAATCCCCTCGACTGCTGCAGCGTCTGCGCGAACGCCTGGTACTTTCGGATGTCCGCGTCGCTGACGCTCCTCCGCGCGTACCTCATTGACTCCTCGAAGTGCGCGGCCCCGATCTGCGCCGGCCCATCGTCTCAATCCACCACCATATCTTCAGGTTTCTCCTTGGCTTTCCTCTCTTTCTCGATGTCTTCCCGGATGGCGTACTTGCACGCCCTCTGGCAGATCTCCGTTATGTCTGCGCCGCTGAACCCCACCGTGAACCGGGCCAGCGCGCCGAGGTCGACGTTCTTGGCCACGGGGACTTTCTCAGGCAGGCCTTGAAGATCTGGTGCCGCGAGGCCTCGTCTGGCAGGGGAATGTAGATGAGCTGGTCGAGGCGGCCAGGGCGGAGCAGCGCCGGGTCGATGATGTCCGGCCGGTTGGTGGCACCGATGATGAACACCGTCTTCTTGGCGTTCATGCCGTCCATTTCGGTGAGGAGCTGGTTCAGGACCCTGTCCGCCGCGCCGCCGGCGTCGCCCATGCTGCTGCCCCTCTGCGTGGCAATCGAGTCCAGCTCGTCGAAGAAGAGGACGCACGGCGCTGACTGCCGCGCCTTGTCGAAGATGTCCCGGACGTTGGCCTCGCTCTCGCCGAACCACATGGTGAGAAGCTCGGGCCCCTTGACACTGATGAAGTTGGCCTGGCACTCGTTGGCGATCGCCTTGGCAAGCAGCGTCTTGCCGCAGCCCGGCGGCCCGTAGAACAGCACGCCCCTGGACGGAGACACGCCAAACTTCTCGAACTTGTCCGGGTGCTCCACGGGGTATTGCACCGTCTCCTGTAGCTCCCGCTTGACGCCCTCAAGGCCACCGATGTCCGCCCAGCTGACGTTGGGCACCTCCACCACGGTCTCGCGTAGCGCCGACGGGTTGGTCCCGGCGAGGGCGGTCTTGAGGTGATCGTTCGTGATGGCCATCGAGTTGAGGATCTCGGCGTCGATCGTCTCTTCCTCGAGGTCGATCACGTCCATCTTCTCCCTGATACACTGCAGCGCGGCCTCGGTGCAGAGCGCGGCCAGGTCGGCGCCGACGTAGCCGTGGGTGTCCTTGGCGACGGCCTCCAGGTCGACGTCCTCGGCAAGTTTCATATTTTTTGTGTGCACGCGCAGCACCTCTAAACGGCCGACCTCGTCCGGCACGCCAATATCTATCTCACGGTCGAACCGACCGAATCGTCGAAGAGCGGGGTCAATACTGTTGGGTCGGTTGGTGGCGCCCATCACGATGACATGCGCGCGTGTCTTGAGACCGTCCATGAGCGTCAGCAGCTGCGACACGATGCGCCTCTCCACCTCGCCGTGCGTCTTCTCCCTCTTGGGCGCGATGGAATCGATCTCATCGATGAATATGATGGACGGCGCGTTCTTCTCGGCCTCCTCGAATGCTTTTCGCAGATTGCTTTCACTTTCCCCGGCCAGCTTCGACATGATCTCGGGACCGTTTATGCAGAAGAAGAAGGCGCCTGTCTCGTTTGCCACCGCCCGGGCAATCAGAGTTTTGCCGGAACCAGGCGGCCCGTACAATAGGATACCCTTGGATGGCTTCACTCCGATCGACTTGAACAGCTGGGGGTGCCTGAGTGGCAGCTCTACCAGCTCCCTAATCTGAGCAAGCTGCTTCCGCATGCAGCCGACGTCATCGTAGCGTCTCTCGGCACGAAAGTAGTTTGTTATCTGGAGGAAGGCCCCGGCGTCACTCCAGATTATATATCGCGCCTCGCACGGGGAAACACTCGAATCCGATACAGCAATCCCGGAGAGCGACTCCGTTGCGGTTTGCGGCTTGTGGGTTGTGGCTGGCCGGTGGAGTCTGAGTTTATAGAATACCGGCCCATCAACGCCCAACGTTGAATACGGCTACTAAGCTTGCGGCCCAACATCCCGGAAAACGAAATTCAACCGGCCTATCAAGGCCAACATTTTAGGTCCAGTAGGCTTGTGGGCTGCAGCCACATAGTAGTGCATATTGTCCTGGATTGTCTTCTGCCCAACAGCTGATGGGGAAAGTGGTAAACTCACATGGGATGATTTTAGCTGATTTAATACTATTAGAGATAATAAGCTAAAGCAAGATGAAGTGAACACAAGCGGACATATGCTAATTATTGATGGTCTCTTTTGTGTTAAGCTAACTCTAGTCTTATTATTTCTACAAAACAGAAGCTAGAATAAAAAGGAGAAAAGTAGTGTATCGTCTTAACCATTGCCTGTTCAGTGTATGGCTGGTACTGCACATGTTGCAGTAGCAGTTGCAGCTGCACACGATCGATCTAGCCGGGTCCGGTAAAATTGGCATGACTGCTGTCATTTCGTTCTCAATTTGCAAGCCTGAGATCGAGGACGATGTTTAAACCATGATATATAGCTGCAGTGAATCATGAACTGAAATAGACATGAGCATCATTCAACGGGTGATCTGTAAAAGCCCAGAAACGCTGGTCTGCTGCTATTTGTCGTGGGGAAGCGACCACCCTCGACTGGATCAAATGTCGGCCGGCTACGAAAGCGGCGGTACCCAACTTTGTGTTACCAAAGCCCACGTATAGGTACGGTGCGAGTGCGACGGCAAGGCTCGTAGGCTCATGCGCGAGCGCGACACGCTACACGCTACCATGTGGTGAGCTGGCGGTACAAGTATGAACTAGTATATACGATAAAAGCACGCGACGCGAAGCAATAGTGCATCCATGCATGCATAGCTACGCGTGTCTGCAAGCATCAACCGTTGTGGCAACACGTGATGTCACGAGAAGCCAAAAGGCAACCTGCGGTCTCGTGTATTTTACTACTGGATCCACTGTCATCTTTCCTTTTTCCGATGATCGATCGCCGGCGTGACTACTGATCTGTTGGTCGAGTGCCAGAAAAAAAAAACCATGCATGCATGTCGATGTCGTCTTTGATATATGGAAATGGGGAACTTGAAATTTTCTCTTAGGAGTAGTAGATTACCGCATTGATATGGATAAACGGAAACATTGAGGGTTCGGAACAGAGGAAACAGCAGCACGCATCACAGGCACACGACTGCTATAGATGGACGGATGGATCGAGACTCAACAGACACCAGCCACAACAAAACCACACACTGACATACAGACGACTGAGACACTCTTCTTATTCATGAACTCATCACGCAACCAACGCGCGACAGATCGAAACGGGGCCGAGCCCGTCCCTTGTCGCCGCGGGCGTCGCCGGCCGGGCATGCATGCATGCTCCCGGGCGGGCGGATCCATCGGATCAGTTGCGGCAGTGTGTGAGGCAGAAGCAGCGACGGCGGAAGCCGCGGCACTTGCCGTCGGGGAATCCCTCGGTCCTGCACACGTTGGCGCAGTTGGCCCGGCGCACGCATGGCCCCCGGAACCTGTGGCTCTGCGACTGGCACGTCCGCGCCTCCGCCACCGCCACCGGCCCGACCTCTGCACAGCAGTGCAGCATGCACGTTCAGATCAGCAGACCGTAGATACATGAGTTCAGAGAAGATATAATCCGGCTGCACGTACCTGTGGCCACGAGCAGCAGCATGACGAGGAGGACGGCCGTGAAGAGCTTGCGAGAGAGCTCCATTTTCTTCTTCTCACTTCTTTTTTGGCGCTTGGTGGTGGTCTCAGCGGCGACAGAGGGGCCGGATACGCTACTGAAACACGGGTTCCCTTCCCGCCTTTTTTATATACAACAAGGCAAGCAGAGATGGCCCGCAGAGATGGCCGGCCAGTGCACGAGATGCGAGACGTGACGCGAGTGAACGGCAGGAAGCAAAGAAAGCGAAGCAGCACGATCGAGCGTAGTCCACGTGAGGCCCCGCGCGTGTGCAGAGAGCCGCGTACGTGTAAAGGCCCTGCCGTTGTTTCCCGGCGGCGGCCAGGTAGCCTGTTTTGGTACAGGTGCCCTGGCTCGATCTCACCTAGGCCTTGTTTAGATGGTAAATATTTGAAATCGAATGTCACATCATACACCAGAAGACGTTTTCGCTTGTTAGTGGTAAATATTATTCTACCATGTAGAGAATTCAGGCCAAAAGAATCGCCTCCTAATGTATATCTAAACTGTGTAATTAGTTATTTTTTTTTACCTACATTTAATACTCCAAACATATGTCTTTTGTCGTATTTAATGTGATGTGATGGAGAGAAAAAGTGAGAAAAATGTTAAAACTTTAGCCATCTAAACAAGGCCTAGGTTCAATTCGGATGTCTGTACAAAAGTCTGGGTCTATCCCTAGTTTTTCGAACCGACCGAGATCGAACCGTGAGGCCGCCGGTTCAATGGTTCATTGGTCCGACCGCTTAGAACCGGTTGAACCGCCGGGTCCGATAAAATGGACCGTTTTCTCGAACCGGCCTCGATACTTTGAACCGGTGAATATATATATGATATATAATTAGATAATTGATAGATGAAACAACAAAAATACATCACAATATGCTCAGAGCCATTTCACAAAAAAAAATGCTCACAGCCAGCCACACAGGCACGCAGCCATATAGGATAACATGGTCTTTAAATCAAAAATACATGAAGCTGCTTCAGTGTTTCACATAGGCACACCATAAGGTTCACACACTTCACAGATCCATGCATGTACAGAAACGGAATTAGCCAGATCTAGCACTAAACAAAAACATACATTTGATCTACATCCATGCATGTAGGCATGTACAGAAGCGGAATCCATCGTTTTCTAATAGCACTAAGCAACAACTGTGAGTCTGTGACTGGAGAAGGAGGCTTGGAGCTCACCATTGGCAGACAAGTTGCCGTCGTGCGGCTCGTGCCCCGTCGCCATTGCTCGCTGTTTGTCGCTGCAGTCCTTGCCTTGCCTGCCGTGCGCACGCGGCCGAAGCGAACCAAGGTGCAGCCGTAGGCCCGCCGTGTCCCGCTCAGGCCGCCTGCCGTCCGCCGTACGCAGCAGCGACGCGAACACCGCCCGCTGTCCGCCGTGCGCAGCCGCGGCCCCGCCCTGCCCGACCGCCCGCCGAGGGCCCGCCCGCTGTGCGTCGCAGCCTGCCGTGCGCCGCCGCCCGCCGGCCACCGCGCGCCGGTGCTCTCCCCGCGACTAGCAGATGCGCCGCCGCCGCCGCCGCCGCCTAGAATGGAAGGAAAAGAGCCGGGAAACTGGATTTGTTTCCCTCCCACTCGGCCCAGTAAGCCAGTAACCCTTATGTTTGGTCATTTTTCCAATAGTACCCCTGAGCAATGAAGGCTTTCCTGAGATCACATAGGGGTATTTTTTGGAAACGCAAAAACCGCCCTGGTTCAAATGGAACCGTCCGGTTCATCGGTTTTTCAAAAACCGGCCGGTTTAACCGGTTTTTTCCGGTCCAATTGCATGGGCGATCTTTTTAAGTGAACCGAGCCGGTGGAGGCTCTGGTTCGGTCTTTTAGCGGTCCGACCGCGGTCCGGTCCGTTCAAAAACTAGGGTCTATCTTCCATCGTAAGTATAAAAATAAAAGTAGCCTGCGAGTCTCAAAAAGTAGAAATTAAATCCATTTCTTCCGAGCTAGACTCTCGAGAAACAGAGTATTAACAAGCAAATAGTACGATAATAACAATAATAATTAGCATGGTTTAAACTAGCAGGATATAAGAGAACTAAAACAGATTCAGCCCTAACGATATAAGAGAACTAAAACAGATTCAGCCCTAACATGATAAAATTATTTTGCACATCTTCCAAGCAAACAGGCGTCTGAATAATACCAAATCTCCCATAATTTTGGTATACAGCCGATTCAAATGCAATGCATTCTAGTGCAGCTAACTAAATAAACACTCACACACGGCCTGGTAAATAGGTAATGAACTACACGTTGTATGTTTTTGAGCATGTTCCAGTGACAGCAAACTGTAAACTAAATATAGCTGGTATACACGAGCCAGGCAAACCACTGAGTAGGAAACCATGCAAACACGCTAAGGATCGAGGCGTTTCTCGGAATGGGCTGCCTTTTTCTTTCTTTCTTTCACGGATCGTGGATACGTGCAGGGTAACCGAGCCGACTGACCATCTGACGTAACGCATGCGAGTGCGGCGTTAAGCTGTACGTGTGCGGGGTTCAGCAAAGCTCTTGCGGTGCTAGCTAATCTATAACCCCTATATAGATGAGGCCATACTTCTCGCACACGCGCCGCGTCCACGTAGGCATCCACGGTGGCATCCAACTCGCTGCTATCTTCGCGTGAACCCACGGCCTATTCGCCTTCCGTCCGTTCGCCCTCGCACCAACTGCTCGCCAAACGCATGGCCCCGACGCCGCCTCCACTATCGAGCGATTTCATTTCACGCCGCCCTCCCCAACGCTTGCACTTCATCTCCCCGCGCGAATTGAAAAGTCTGATCTCTTCCCCATAAAGCCAAGGAGAAGGAGGAGGAGAAGCGATGCCGCCGCCGCACCTTCCTCCATCGTCACGCCAGAGTCGGAGCCGGGCAGCCATCGCCGCCTCGCTTCGCCTCGAGGTCCCTCCTCCGCTACAAGAAAAAGGTGGCGCTGGGCGCCGGGGCGCCGCGAAAAAGACCCCCGCCCGCAGACGCGCCCTCCGCTTTCCTTGCCGCCCGATCCGAGGCCGCGCTCGCTGAATCGCCGCGACAGCGAGGAGGCGGACTCCTTCGCGGCCATGGACGAAGCGCGAGGCGCGCGCGCGCCGGCAAAGGTCGGCGCTGACGGCCGCTCGCTTCGCCCGCGCGCCCTCACCCGGCAGAGCTCGACCGCCCAGCGGGCCGCGCTTCGCCTGCGTGTCGCGCCCCAGCGAGTTTAGTTTCAGCGCCGCTGCACGAGACGGATGTCGCGCGTCAGGCCTACGCCGAGACGGCGCGACGCCGCGGCGGAGAAAAGAAGAGGCGCCGGTGGAGGCTGGACTCTGCGGCGGCGCCCGAAAGCAGCGCCCGCGGCGAGCCCCGCACGGCTCGGCGTCGGCGAACCCGCCCCGAGGCGACGGCGATGTCACCGCGTGGCGAGGCCGCCTTGACTGAAATGGAGGGCGCAGAGGGAGGCGTTTTCGGCGGCCACCGTCGCGGCGCGCTCGGCCGAAGCGAAAGTCTCACCGTCCGGCTAGCGGACGAACGGTGGCGGAGCGTGGCCTCGAAGCCGCGCTAGCACGGCGAAAGAGCCGCGGGGACGATGGAGGAGAGAATCACCGTGGACGCTGGAGGCGGGCAGCGAACCGCGTCGCTGGAGCCGGCTGCCAGCGGGCGAGGCCGGCAGCATCGCCGTAGACGCGGAGGCGGGCGGGCGACCGAATCGTACGTCGCGGCAGCGTCCGCGGCGAGGCCGCTGCTCGCGCCATGGACGCGAGGTGAGCGGGCGAATGCGCGCTGCGTCGTGGGCGCGACCTTCGTCGCGAGCTCTGGTGTGTAGTGGAATAGATATTGATATATTGTAAAAGAAATTATAGATCAAAATAAACCCAACCATATTTGTAAAATGAAAGACATGCATGTGGATGTCAAAGATAAAAATAAATCGCGCATGCATTACTAGCAGGACATGAGGAATATTCGTTCCCTTTGCCTCTTGCCAGATTTCCTTTGGTGTAATTTTTGTGTGTTTATTCACATTCTGTTAGTTTTTTTTTGCGATATATGTGCAGCGTAGAAAAGAAATAGAAAACGTTCTCACAAGACAATATATGCTCATATCCACTAAAATGTACTTCTTTACCTTTTCAAGGTCGCTTGCACTGAAATGAAGAAATCCCTGGCATTGGTATCCGGTAACAGTAGTAGTCATACGATCATTTCCCTGTATAAAGGGTCAGGGACGAGGTGATCGTAGTAGAAGCAACCTAGCTACAAGCAAACGCAAGGCAGCACCGCAGCAGTCCCGGCCAGGTCGCTCCCGGCTTAGTAGCCAGCCAGCCATGAACCTCGGTGGAAATGGGGCCGGGCACCTGTCCTTTTTGTGTTCTAGATTGGTTGCTAGCTAGCTTACCATCACAAATTAAATATAGTTGAAAAATCAAATAAAGTGATTGATTATGAAGTTCATCGTTTTGTATGTAACAATAATAATATGTATCGATTGAGAAGCAATCCCGAAGCAACGCTGCGGAATTCCCCTAGTTAAGGTAAAGGTGAAGCCTGTCTTTGGCGCGTTAGATCAGAAAGTAAACTATGTGTGTGTGTGTTGGCCGTTGATCCACCATCGTGCATGGCTCACTGTCTCTGATGACCTGATCTGTCGGCAATTGCCTTTTCTTCCAGCAGCAAATTTATTTCTTCGACAGAGAAGTAAAGTAGTGCTACTCTACCTCCGTAAAAGAATTGAAGGAAGCAAGTTTGATTGTGTCAAATTTCGTTTATTCTATATGAGGTAACTTTTTGGTATTGATTTCGCTAAAAAAATTTTGACTCGTTAAAAAGCTAGAAATGACATAACGCTGAAAAGGCCCCCGCGTCGTTCTCCGTCGAGGCGACACGGGCGGCGACGAACCACCAGCGCCGCCGCTCACACCGCCACCTCCCCACGCCCTGCCACCGCCGGCGGCAGCCACCGGATGCTAGGGGCGGCTCCCAAGGATGGCGGCGGCGGGGATCTCATCCGGTGTCCACCTCACCGGGCCGTTCCTAGCGCGGCGGGCGCCTTTTCTCCGGGTGGGCCAGGCGGTTTCCCTCCGGCGGTGGGCGGCGATTCCGGCGTGGCGGCGCGGATCCGGCCATCCGGCGGCCGGATCCGGCGATGGCGGGCCAGCCACGGTGGAGGAGGGAGGCTCGGATGGGTGTGGGGTTCGGCGTGCGGCAGCCCCCGCCGATTGCGGCGGCGCGCTGGCTGTCAAGTGGAGACCGGGCGGTCGGCGGCGATTTCGCCTCTCTCAGGCGCTGATCCCGCTCCCGGGGCCGGATCTGGCGAGGGGTGTCGCCGGCGAGTGGCACCACCCTCCCGTGGTGGTGATGCAGTGATGCGGCATGCCGTCTCCGGTGGAGTAGCGTGAGGTGGTGGCGGTGTTGGGGGTGCGGGTGGAGTTCCGGTGAGGTGGTGGTGGAGGGGTGGTGAGGTGTGGTGGCGGTGGTGGTGGTGTCGGCGCCTTTAGGCCACCTTCCTGCGTGCCGCGGTGGTGGTGGAGATGCAGGTGGTGGTGGCCGCCGTCTGTGGGGTGGCTGTGGTCTACATGGCCGCGGGCGAGACGGCCGACGACTCAGGGGCCGGCGGCGTCCCGGCACGCCCGCCAAGCGCAGGACGGTGGCGGCCCGCGGTGGCGTTGGCTTTCGCAAGGTGCTTACGCGGCGACTCATGGCCGCGGGAGGCCCGCGTGTGGGGGCGCCTCATTGGCTGACCGTTCTCGCCAAGGTGGTGGAATCTGGCGTCGGCGCCTTTACGTGTGCGGGCGATGGGGCGGCGGTGAGTTGATGGTGCTTCCGCCTTCTTCCTCGTCGGTTGCGGTTTTACGGCGCCGCCTTGGTGGCGGGCCGGGGGGCCAGTACGTTCTTGCGGTGCCATGGTGGCATTGTAGTGATGTACCGAACCTCCTCTTCGGCGGGGTGCGAGGAGGGCGGTGGGGAGTCACCGTTGCTGGTTTGTGAGCGTGCGTAAGGGCGATGTCGATCCGGGGCGAAAGCCTTCACCGACATTTCTTGGCGGTGGTAGTGGTGGCGGCGCTCTTGAGCGCTGTTCTTCCCGCTGGGGACACCACTATGGGACATTGTGTTCAAGCATGGAGTCTCGGGTGAAAACCCTGCCCGCTTTCTGGACGAAGCGACGGCGGGCGCTTCGGCGTCGCGTCCTCCTTGAGGCGCCGCCGAGACTTGTCTCAACTTGTGACAAGCAGGGAGGTGGACTGGATTGGCACTGCGCACGGGCGGCATAGGAGGCGCGCTTTGGTCTTGGTGTTGGCGGTGAGGTGCGTGAGGGCCCATGGGTGCCGGGGCCTTGAGCTGGCGTGCTTGGTGCGATGGTGATTTCGGATGGCTAGGCTGAGGTGGCGCTCTCGAGAGCGGTTTCAGCTTATCCGAGTCCCGGCGCGGGATTTAGTGGGGAGTGTGAGTCGGTGGGTGAGGCGAGGCCCCCACACGTGAGTAGCCGATCGCGGATTCAATGGTGCCGCGACGGATCGCTCGGCGATGCAACGCCGAGCAGGGGGATCGACGATCATGCGCGGTGCGGCTTGGGGACGATGGTCCCGCGGTGGAGGAGTGATGGTAGCCGCCGAAGCTTGCGGCGGGCTGCGGCGACGCCGCGGCAACGACGGCGGTAGCAGTCTCAACGGTCTTCTTTCACCTCCTCTCCCGGTGGTGGTGGTGTAGTTTGTGTTGTGTGTGTTTGTGTCGATGTCTCAATCCGACCGTTGTGGATGGAGGCTCGTGTTGATGACCCAATCCAAACGAGCGAAGTGTCATGTTTATTTTGTCCCATCCCGAAGTTGTTGTTAGTTGTGTTTGAGTTGCTTTAGTTGGGTCATTTCGACCAAGTTGAGTGGAGGAATTGAGTAGGCGCCAGCTTGTGGCCGAAGTTGAGTAGACATGGTACCTAGGTGTGCGCGGTTGGGTAGGGTACCTCCACATTTGTATGGTTTTTAAGCCCGCCTTCCAAAAAAACGGGTTGACACTTGTTTTTTTTTTTTATTCGTCTAATAGAAATCACGGCAAAACTTTTTGCCGTCCCCTTTTAAAAAAAAAAGCTAGAAATGCAATTTTTAGGCAACGGATGCAGCTGCTCGAAGTAATGCATCTATTAGAAAGAAGAGAAAGTTTATTCGCGTCGGTGCAGTTTGTCAAATAAAGCACTCCCCCGATCCGATCTTCGTCGAGCGAATGTGAATGTTGTGGATCACTCCAGTTTGGACGAGAAAAGCGAGACAAAGCGAAGCATTCAGAGATCTACGGAATAAAGGGAGGATGGTAAGTGTGGTGTGATGCATCGCCTTTCTTTTGCTCATCTCCCTGCATTTCAAATTGCTCCTTTATCTGTGTCATGTCGTCCATCAAGTTCTGGTTCCAAAATGTCATGCACTCCTCTTTTTTTTTTTTTTTTTTTTGGGAGCGGCATGGCATTATGCATTCTGCAGAGAGTGATGATGCACGGCGAGTGATCTCTCCATGGGCTTTGCCTTTTTTATTAGGAAAGCCCACGAGGTTTGTGTTTCGTCCAGGAAAGCCCATGGATCCGTAATTATCTTGCATTGCCATCTTTGCATCTTCCAAAGCCCACCAACTAATCCGACCCACTTTCTTCTCTGCTGCCTGAAGAAAGCCCAACATCACCGGCAGCCCAGCAAATAATAGCTTCAACAGAGTGGTATGGTCAGTCATTGCTCCAAAAAAAAAAAAAAAAAAAAAAATCTGGTATGGTCAGTCAAACGGAACCGTACGTGCAGCAACGTATATGAAACGTACATACGATACGACTCCCCAAGGCAACCGAAAACGGTCAAGTCTTTTAAGCCGTTCTCCCTCCGTAACCTCGAAAACACGTCTATAAAGTTTTTTTAACAGATAAGATAGAAAGCACATCTCCCCGACCGATCCGACTCGCTACTCGTCCATCAGCAAGCAGCTTTCGACGACGACGACGTTGAAAGGCACTATGGCGTGCGAGTGCGAGTGCGACGCCAAGAAAATGAGAGGCTCGTTTTCCGTGACGCGATGGCGTGGCCAATGCCGCGAAAACGTGCCCAAACTGTGCGCCCGAGTGCGCAGCGCACAGTGCCACGCCACGGCCAAAGGAGAGGCCGTCGCGCGACGCGGCCCCGCGAACCGAGCTGGATATTTTTCTCGCGGACCGAGACCGACGGCGACCGGCCGGCAGGACGGTCTCGGCAAAGGCTAATTAGGCCGCTGTATGTCGCCACTCGCCAAGGCTCTTCCTCCCGCGTGGCCGCGTCCTGCTCGATCGGTCGCTCCCGCGCAACATTGCCCGGTTTGCATGGCCCAGCGATCCATTTCAACGGCCATGCCAATCTCACCGAGACCAACCCTATTCCACCACCGTACGCGTTTCTGTTGTTCCTCATGTGCCGAGAGCTGCTACCTACCATACGGCAGCGCCTAGCCGCTAGTGCCATCTGCCGCTGCCGCAAGTGACGAAACAGCGTCGCGCAACTGCAGCCGCCGGCACACGGTGGGCGGAAACGGGTAACGCTGACGATGGGCTCACTCGCGGTCGCGGATGGAAGACTGATATAGCTGATGATTCCGTGTTGGAAGACGTCAGGCAGGACAAGGATGGATCCATCCAGCATGTTTAACATTAGCAGGTTAATTAAACTAGAGGCATTACTGTAGGCTGGATCGCGACGTACGGCTGGCAGGCACATGGTATTTTTGGCCAGGAGCGTGTTTTGTTTTTCTGTCATGGTCATGCAAAACCAAAAAACAGAAGATAAGGATGATCTTTGGAAATCAAGTATTCAAGTCAAGGAGAGGACTAGTTAGTTTTAACCATCAGGATCAGGGTTTATAGACACGTCATTTTCTCACTTTTGTGTGTGTGTGTGTGCGCGCGCGCGTGTTCTCTTTGCATTCTCCATTTTTCGTGAGTATGCATGCATAACCTCGTGCTGAATAGGTGATTTTTCGTGAGTATGCATGCATAACCTCGTGCTGAATAGGTGATTTTTCGTGAGTATGCATAACCTCGTGCTGAATAGGTGCTGCCCTGATCAACAGAGGTACTCTGCCCCACTACCGGCGTATGTTCCTGGATCGAAGGATCCATGATTTGTCAAGTAGCGCATAAAACAGGGTTTTAATAAGCTTTTTATTTTTAGTGTGTTTTGTGTGGACGATAGATAGGAGCAGCCACTGTCTCGCCTTGTGTTTGCGTGCTCATTGGAGTGGAGATACATACAGTCCGTGAGTATTCTATTGTTTAATTTACTTTCAGCTGGAGCCGACGCGGCGTCAGAGCGCCTACCGGGCCTAGTATATCATGTAATCGGTGGATAGATCATTTCCTTGTCCGAATGATACTCGTGATCAGCACGGAGATAGAGAAGTTTGGAGCACGGAAAACGTGATCAATTTTAAAAATAAGAAAAAGCGTAGCGTTTATCAAACGAGAAACCGAGATATGTAGTAGGATATTATTATTTTTATCCCGTGTCATTTTGTCACTTTGTCGAGTAAGGAAGGAATTTTGGAGCCTTCTGTTGGTCTGCTGCTATAGAAACAGATTAAATGAACTATAAATAGTTGGTGACTCCTTTTACTCTTTTTGTAAAAAAAATGCATGTCGCGGATCAGTTCCATCTATTGGCTCTCCGGCGAATCAAGGAGTATTTAAGTGGTAAATGTGTCATGTTGTCACTGCCTTACAGGAGTTAGACAAGGTTATCCACTTTCTCCTTTACTCTTTGCATTGTCAACTGATCTGCTACGGTCGATTGTCAATAAAGCTTGGAGCAATGAATTATTAAAACATCCAGTCAGTGATTCTTTTGGAGGTGACTTTTCAATTGTACAATATGCTGATGACACTCTGCTGATTCTTCCTGTTGATGCCAGATGTCTCTTCAATCTAAAATGCCTTTTGAGATCTTACTCAGATTCCGCAGGGACTTCATGTAAATTTCAGTAAGTCCTTCATGGTGCCAATTAACTTGGATGAGGCTAAACTGAATCATATGGTATGTACCTTTGGTTGTTCCACAGCCTCTATGCCTTTCACTTATCTTGACTACCTCTTGGAATTCACAGACCTCAGGTGGCTGATTTTGCTCCTCTTATCCGTAGAATTGAGGCTAGAACATTAGCTTTCAAGAAACTCCTCTCCTATCAAGGCAGATTGATATTAGTCAATTCAATTCTTTCAGCAATGCCTACTTTCTATATGTGCACCTTGGTCTTTCCTCTTACTGTTAATGATTAGGTTGACAAGTATAGGAAACACTATCTATGGAGTGGATGGGACATTCATAGAAGGGGAAAATGTCTAGTTGCATGGGAACCCGCTTGCAGATCTAAAAAAGGAAGGTGGTTTGGAAATAATTGACATTGAGAAACAAAAAACAGGGCTCTTCTATTAAAGTATCTGGACAAGTTTTATAATCATGCAGATTCCATGGGTGCAACTAACCTGGAGTAAATTATATGCCAATCATAATACCCCTCCACATGCAAGATGTCCTACTAGTTACTTACGTGGAAGGACGCCCTCAAACCGAGCATGGACTTCGTGAATATTGCCATCCGCAAATCGGTCTCGTGTAATTCAGTGCTCTTTTGGACAGATATTTGGCTTGATAATTGCATCAAAGATAATTTTTCAAGACTTTTCACCTTTGCAAAGAAGAAGAAATGTTCTTCAAGGTTTTTCTAGAAAATGAGATGGATAGAATTTTCTTTCTCCCACTGTCAACTCAGGCTCTGAATGAACCGAATGAATTGCAAACCCCGATTGACTCTTTTTTACTGGATCTTGATGGGGTAGACAGTTGGGGCTATGTGTGGAATTCAATGTTCTTTTCTCCTAAAAAGGCATATAAATTGTTAAAAGGACAACAGGAAGCCTCACCTCTTTTTGAATGGATGTGGGCTGGTTCAAATTTGGGTAAGCAAAAATTTTTCTTCTAGCTTCTCCTCAAAGACAGGATGAATACTAGAAGCATGCTTAAGAGAAAAAAATATGTTTCTCCAGGATTACTCATACCCAATCCGCCATGCAGTTGGTGAGGAGACTATTATGCATTTATTTTTTTAATGTCCTTTCAGTCAAGCTTGTTGGATAGTCCTTGGCATCAATTGAATCTGCCCTGCCCCCACTTGACATGGTAATTCAAGCAAGATTAGATTTTGAGGCCAATTTTTTCAAAAAAGTTATAATTACTGCCTGCTGGTCAATTTGGAATGTCAGGAATGATCTGGTATTTGATAATAAGCAATGTACCTATGCAAATTGGAGAAACCACTTCAAGAATCAAATTGGCGTGATTTGTATCAAGGCCAAACCTAGCCTTGCCGGCTCTTTAACCATTTTTCTCGAGACAGTTCCTTAATTTTTTTCTCTGTTTTGTGTTTGGGCTTGAAAGTCCCCAAAATTTGTAAGCACCTCTCATGCACCTGTTTGTTACTTTACCCCTTATTAATGAAAAAAAAAGATCAGGGGGAGGGGGTTCCCCACTGATTCCTTCAAAAAAAAAAATGTTGTCACTGCTAGTGGGCGCTGTCTGTTTTGAATTTTCTTTGGCTCTCCATAATTTTGGAAAACATTTGTATTTGTTGAGAATGAAAATATTCAGATCAGTTACATCTTAGGTGTTGTTTAGTTCGTATGGAAATGAAATCAAATCTCGTCACATCTGTTGTCATAGTGTGTGTGTGTTATACCAGCTCTACAATTGACCTATTGACTAATAAAGCGTAGTTTCTGAGAATGACTAGTGACTAGCAACTTGTCCAAGCCTCAACTAGTAGTTAGTTCACTAGTCCATACAATCCAACTATTTTGGGCTAACTAATAGTCCTAGTCTATAGTGGTACTTGTTAGTCCTAGGATCCAAATAGAAGAACTGAACTAATCACTAGTCACCTAAATACTAGTCAGCTAATCACTAATCCTAATTCATCCAAATCCAAACAGGCCCTGAGTTGAACTGCGGATGTTCCTCTACAATGTCCCGATCCCATTTAATGGCAAATTGTTGACATGAACATTTTCAACGAAAATAACAAAAAAAAAAAAAATCATGAACATGAACATTCGCAACATTTTTTTTTTTTTTTTTTTGAAAACTCATTAACATGAACATAACAGGCCGACTGGGATTGGGATACGAGACACCCCTTGTCCCCTTTTGGCATATAAAGTGGAAACAATATATTAGACGGAGACATAAAAATCAATTCAAAATTGTAAATAAAAACTATTGCATTTCTATAGCGTCTTTATATATGTACTTTGTTGTAAAAGATGCTATGAAAATATAATCTAGAAAAAAAATGATATGAAAATTTGTCAAATAAGTTTTCACACTGTACTTTTTAGGTCGTAGGTGTTGGTGCCCTTTTGCATAAAACTGGTCTAAGTTAAAAAAAAAAAAAAATTCTAGAAATCAGTTTATTCATTCAGGGAGAGAGTGTATCAGAAGGGCTTGGCTGGTGGAATAAAGTGAAGTATCCTACCCCCATTCCAATCATTGCCACTGGAATTTATACAGTGATTGGACTAATTTCAGTCACTACTACCGGATTAACGAGACAACAAAACTGCAAAACAGAAACTTTTGTCACAATTTTTTTGGGGCAAGAACAAAAATTATTTCCTTCACGTTTTCACACCATGTATTTTACACTGTGCACATAATTAAGTATCAAGTACAAAGAGAAAATGAAGGAAAACAAATGCGTGCGAGTGATTCTCATCCGTACCTACACTATCACTCCACATAAAAAAGAAACTGAAACCTACGCCGTCCTTATTCTTGGAGCTCTTTTGAGTAGCTCCAAAACTTTGGCAAAAAAACAAGTGTGTACTTTGTAGCACCAGCTATGCTGTGTAGTGTTGTACGTGCTACCTATAGCCTTGACACCGCCATGACGTGCGCCACCGGCTGCTCCTGGCGTCGACCGCCGACCGTCGTCGAGGAGGAGGAGATCGTAGTCTTTCCCTTTGGGCTTCTGCGCCGGTACGGTGGCCGCCAGCTTACGTGCCTCCTCCCGGAGCTTGACCTTCTCAACCTTTCCGAGCGCGTTCCTAGGTAGTGCAGCGACGACCTCCACCTTCTTGGGAACCATGAAGCGCGACATGCGCTTCTTGCAGAAGGCGAGCACGTCGTCCTCGCTGAGCTTGGCAGCGTTGTCGTTCCTGGGCACGACAAAAGCGCAAGGCGTCTCGCCCCAGCGGGGTGCGGCATGGCCACCACCGCCGCGTCGGCCACGCACGGGTGGCGGAACAGCACCTCCTCCACCTCCTTGCTGCAGATGTTCTCCCCGCCGCTGATGATCACGTCCTTGGACCGGTCCTTGATCTCGATGTATCCGTCCTCGTGAACGACGCCGACGTCGCCGGTGAGGAACCAGCCGCCTCTGAAGGCGTTCTCGTTCGCCTCCGGGTTGTTGAGGTAGCCCTTCATGACGCTGCTGCCTCGGAGGACGATCTCGCCGACGGTCTTGCCGTCGCGAGGCACGCTGACCATGGTCTCGGCGTTCTTGACGTCGGCGTCGGCCAGGGACAGGACGCTGACCCCTGGCGCGCCTTGAGGCGCGCGCGCTCCTGGAGAGGGGAGGCGGTCCCACTGGTCCCGCCACTCGCACGCGAGCGCGGGCCCCGTCGCCTCCGTGAGGCCGTAGGCGTGCGTGACCTTGAAGCCGATCCGCTCGACGCGCTCGAGGAGCGCGGCCGGCGGCGGCGCACCGCCGGTGAGGACGTGGACGGGGGCCTCGAGCTGCCTGTTGGCACCGTCGCTCTGGCCCTCGAGGAGGATGCTGAAGACGACGGGTGCGCAGCACATGTGGGTGACACGGTGGCGCGTGATGGCGCGGTAGATACCGGCGGGGCAGCAATCGCGGATGCAGACGTTGACGCCGCCGCGTGCCGCCATGCCCCAGGTGAAGGTCCAGCCGTTGCAGTGGAACATGGGGAGCGTCCAGAGGTAGACGGGCTCGGTGGTCACCCCCACTGCAGCAGCAGGCTTGTGGTGCTGAGGTACGCGCCGCGGTGGCTGTAGACGACGCCCTTGGGCGCGGACGTGGTGCCGGAGGTGTAGTTGAGCGTGATGGCGTCCCACTCGTCTTGGAGCGGCGGGAGCTCCGCGTCGGGGTCGCCGTGCGCGACCAGCGCCTCGTACTCGAGCTCCCCGAGGCGGGCCCCCGTGGGCGAGTCAATGTCGTCGATGACGGCGACGAGCGGGACAGTGGTGCCGGCGTCGGCGGCGAGGAGGCGGAGCGCGTCGCTGGCGAGGCGCACGTATTCGTAGTCGACGAAGAAGAGCTTGGCACCGGAGTGGCGCAGGATGGTGGCGACGGCGCCGGCGTCGAGGCGCGTGTTGATGGTGTTGAGCACGGCGCCGGCCATGGGGACCGCGAAGTGCATCTCGTACATGGCCGGCACGTTGGGCGCGAGCACGGAGACGACGTCGCCCCTGCGGACGCCGAGGGACAGCAGCGCGGACGCGAGGCGGCGGCAGCGCTGGTACGTCTGGCTCCAGGTGAAGCCGACCCGTCCGTAGATGACGGACGCGCGGTCGCCGTAGACGGCATTGGCGCGCGGCAGGAACCCCACGGGGCTCAGCGGCACATAGTTGGCCGGGCGCTTGGGGAGCTGGTCCATGGCAAGCAAGCTTGTCACTCGCTGCTCAGCCGTGCAAGGAGGAGGAGAAGAGGATGTGTGCTTGTGACTGCTGAGACGAGGTGTGAGGTGGTGAGGCGAGTGAGGTGCTCGGACAGCCGCGGATGGTGGTGGTTTTATAGGACGGCCTGGGGGCAAGCGAGGCGCGTTGGAAGGGGAGCGGGCGGGCCCCAGCGCTGCTGCCTGCTGCAGCTGAAAGACCAACGGGCGGGCTGCAGTACACGGTTGTGTCTCTGTCCGGGAGGAAACGGAGATTAATTTCCGGAGACGGGGAAGGAAAATGAAGTGAAAACGCGGCGTCTTGACCATAACATGTTCCTTTGCCTCTTGCGCACGATTTTTCACACTCCACCTGTAGCGATGCTAGCCGCTTGTTGTTTTGGGTCTCGGAAAGTTCGATCGTCCTGCGTCTGTGTGTCCCCTGTTTGCTGGTGCCGTGATGTGGTTTTGGGGTTGGGGTTGGGTTCCCGTCCCGGCAAAGAGCAGAGGAGAGACGGCGGATGGCACCGTATCGAGACTCGACAGGTTGTGGCGAGCGCAAAACCATGGACCATCAGCCGTTGAATTAGAGCCACGCGATTGGTCTTCATGATCGAGCGGCACTAGGATTGACAGATACGTACTCCGTAGTGCTGTTACAATGGGATGATAATCTGCTGTTGCTTTCCAATGGATTGCATGGTTCTAACTACTTACTTGACGCTACAGGTAGTTGCTAGCTAGTAGCTAGCTAAAATTTACTCTCTACCCGTACTAATTGCTGACATGCCGCTGCAACCAAATTAATCCTATGATATTGGCTTCTATAGGATAATCCATGTAGGATGCTTTACAACCGAGGATATATACAACAACTTTTATAACAGCGCTAAAACCTGTGATGAAGAGAGCACCTTCAAAACTTCTTGCTGGCCTTTTTGTCTCTATGACAATGGACAACACGGCGGGAATTAACTCAAGTGGATGCAACTCTCGCTGAAAGATTGTCCCGCCTTTGTTGTAACAAACGAAGTCAACGGCATTTCCCTTCTATTACCACTTTTTAGTAAATCACGGTAGACATGTGTGCATAGACGCACACTCGCCTAGCTTATCCATGAGCACTTTTAGAAGACAGGTGATAGATATCAAACGTCTTACCATTCATATACCACGGAGATTGACGTACAGTGGAAGAACCAAATTGTCGTTAAATACTCAAATAAATCCAAAAAAAGTACAAATACCGCGTGAAATTGATAACTTAAAATCCAACTTGGCATGTGTGACCAAGAAATTAAACCCAATCAACTGTGCATCCCTTCAATATTTACAGAGAGGTGGCCATCATTGCCTGCTAGTCTATTTGGACATCAAGAAATGGCTTAATTTTTTATAGTAAGTCGTGCTCAATTGTCAGCCGGAGGATTTATTTTTCAAGGATGAAATTGGCTTGATTTGCATCAAGTCCAAAACCAAAAGCCATGTAGGCTCTTTAAAAACAATGGTTAGAGAATATTCCATAATGTATTTAGGCCTTTTTCTCTTGAGCTTTGTAAGCTTGTCTTTGCACAACTCGTGTACTTTTACCACATTTATTAAAAAAAACATGGCGGGGGGCCGGGGGTTACCCCCACTGAGTCCCTAAAAAAAGCATCCCTTCAATTACTACTTATGTTTCCGTCCCAAAATTAACATGGTTATGATTTTCACCATTCAGAACTTAGGAGCTAAACTTCCATCTTGACTGAGGCTACTAATCCCGGTGGACGTCAACAAGATTCCTTTCCAATAATTAGCAGCCAAAATATATTTTTTAAAATAATTATCAAAATCAGAAATTTTAAGGAGTGCATATGTCACTTTAATTGAAGTACTAGCTGGTTTACAATCTGGCAAGATCAAACCATGTTTTCCTTTTTTTATTACATGATGATGGGTAATATACACATGGTGAACATATATACTAAAGGTTATATCAAATTGTAGGGTCTTTTTTGTTCATGTTTTCTTATATTACTAACAAATATGCTCTTACTCCCTCCGTCCCTTTATGTGTGTAATCCGGGAGCGCGTGTTTGTGAGGGAAACACGTTTTCTAGAGACAAACATTTAGGGACAGAGGGAGTATGTTACAACAAAACACAATACTCCCTCCATATTGCTTTATGTTACAACGAAACACAATACTCCCTCCATATTGCTTTTAGAAGTCGTTTTCAGTCATCGAAGGCAGAGCAAAATAGATGTCGTTCGGTGCCGCATGCGGCGCCTTGACGCTTTATGCCCCTTCTTAATTACTGTGCCGCACCCAAAGAAAAAAAAAAAAATGGGAGGCCCCGGGAATCGAACCTGCGCCTTGATGGTGACAAGGCCCACCGCAATGCTCTAGCCAATCAGTCTTTGATTTATTTCTGTTATGAAGCATACCGCAATAGTATTTAATAAGGGTAGATATGGAAAATTTATCCCAAATTAATGACTCCTTGGTATGCACAATCATGTCCTAAAAGACTTCTAATACCAGTATGGAGGAGTACATATAGAAATAGTTGTTATGAATCATGAGCGTGGATCATGTCCACAAGGACCGCAACCCAATACGCCACGAATCTTGGTCACGGGTCATAAGATACATTGACATATGACTATACAAGACATGGAGGATGTGAGTGCAGTTGGTAAGTACATAAATTAGGATAGAAGAAACTTTATATTGTGTGAGAAGTTGTGAAACAGTGAGAAAAATAGGATGAAAGTTTTGTTTCTTGATATTAATATTAGGTATAATTTAATTATTTAAAAACATCATTATTTACTCAGTGCGTGCTTAATAAGTTTATATATAGAGAAAAGAAGTATGCATATACTCCATCCGTCCATGAAAAAACATGCAATTCTCGCATCAAGGAGTCAATCAGTTCAAACTTTGATCAAATTTATATAGAAAAGTACTAACATTCTTGAAACAAAATAAGTATCACTAGACTAATAATGAGATATGTTTTCATAATAAATATATTTGGAGAAATAAATACTAGTATTATTCACTATAACTTTGGTCAAAATTTTTGTGGACAGAGCGAGTTATGTGCGTCAACATTGTGTGTAGCGTGTGTTCCGAAAAAAGAAGGTCTCTCGTGAAATAATCTTTTGGGAAGTTATCCGGTCTACCATTGGTTTCTTGACGGCGGCATATTCGAATCTCTCGATGCGGGGCCCACGTGTCCATGGAAGGTGTGTTCGTGTGAACTCTTTTTGCTTGGCCATTTTGCGGAATTGACTTTGAACCGACCGACCGAGGCTGGTCAGGCTGGTCTTGTGGCTCTTGGCAGTGGCTCTCTATACCACCCTGGTGGCTAGAGCTTTTGTACATGTTTTGTGGTCAAGTCGAGTCCAGACATCTAGCAGAGTACCTGACCAATTAGCATGCAAACGTGTGTGGCAATGCCACCTACTGTATATCCTCCACCAGTCACTAGTGAACTGTATTTAGTGCTTTAATTTTGACCTCACCTGATACTTATCCTAGGTGCCGATGCCCGTATATTGGCGGTTATTATCGCCGTGGGCATGCATCACTGATGCAGCTCCCACCATCGCCTGTGTGTAACTCTGAACCAGATATTATCTGGGGCAATGATCGTCAGGCAAAAGATGCGAACTGTGTGCACTGTGCAGAGGCTGCGAATTGTTTGCATGCCCCTGTCCATTCGTCGTGCTCGCGAAAGAGACCGTACATGGGTCTTCCACCATCGATCCCTCTCGATACAGGATCCGTTAGAACTTAGAGGACAGTGATTCATACTGGACCTACCTACCGGGCAGCAAAAGCATCCAGACGATGACTGTGGCTGTGTGGGCACGGCATGCATGCAGCCGAAAGCTCCTGCTGCCGCGGCTTCCTTCTTTTTGCCCTCTGTGTCGCTTCGTTCTTCTAGGGGAACCCAGCAGCAATATACGTACTCGGCATATGTCCTTTTATATTTGTCAATATATATAGGAATGTGCCACTTAAACTTTCTCAATTTTAATACTTCTTAACAATATTAAAATTCTAAAAGTATATCTTGGTATCAAAGTTATTATACATAAGTTTTATCTCTAACCTTGGAAAAGTAATGGTGCTGAGTATACTATTACAGATTCGCACATCATCACTGCGGAATCCAGGTCTATCGGCAGTGATAAACTGATTAGGGTAGTGGTAGGACACGTCAATATCGATTCATCAATTGCAACATAGTGTATGGTTGCCATGTGTTGATCTAGAAGGTGCTAGTACATGAATTCTAAATGAGTTTCACGTGAAATAACATAAGAGTGGTTTGGTGGATAGGAACTCTTATTTTACATTACATCTTTTCATGCATTTTTTTTCTCAAATTACAATGTCTATAGAATCCATCCATAATAGCCGTTCGGTAGGGCAGGGTCATCCGTCGCACCACTAGGTGGGTGGTCAGCTGAGTGGATCGATCTCGATGTATCCTACTACTAAAAAAAACGAAACACAGACTCTACCGGGCGGGCGACATGCGCCGCCCGCCGCTTCCGTCCCCCCCCCACATGCTTGGCTTTGCATGCTAAGAAAAGAAAACTGTAATTTTCATCCCACTAGATTTGCATGATCGCATGCAATGAAAGAAAAGATGCGTGTGCATGATGAAAAACTCCGACCCTATTTTCCTACTTATTATTACTACTAAAAAGAACGAAACACAGACTCTACCGGGCGGAGCGACGCAGGCGTCGCCCGCTTCCTCGCCTCGCGCTCCCCCCACATGCTTGGCTTTGCATGCAAAGAAAAGAAAACTGTAATTTTCATCCCACTATATTTGCATGACTGCATGCAATGAAAACTAAGATGCGTGTGCATGATGAAAAACTCCGACCCTATTTTCCTACTTATTATTACTAAAACACAGACTCTACCGGGCGAGCGGCGCGCGTCGCCTCGCCTCGCCCTTCCTGCGGCGCCGCTCCCCACATGCTTGGCTTTGCATGCTAAGAAAAGAAAAATTTTTCATCCCACTAGATTTGCATGATGACCGCATGCAATGAAAAAAAAGATACGTGTGCATGATGAAAAACTCCGACCCTATTTTAGAAGGAAAAAAACTTAAAATGAATATGACCGGAATCTAAAAAAGAAAGGATGGAAAAAAAAAAATCTATGGTAGGAATAAAAATTCTCTGGTATGAAAGATGTACTCCCTTCGTCCCACAAAACATGCAATTTGACTTAAATTATTTGAAAAAGTACAAACATTTATCGGACAAAAATAAGTACAAACATTTAAAAGGGTGAGAATTATGGGGATCAAGCAAACTCGTGTTTAGAAGAAAGTATTTCTCTCATACAAAGTATAGATCTAAACCGTTGAGAAACAAAGGTAGCTTAAAAATTGTAAGCATACAAAACAAAGCAAAGGAAATATAAAATCTAAGGCCTACAACTGTGGTATATTGTTCTCTTCTTTTCTCACACAACTATTATGAGTATAAGTCTGTAATCTTATTGGAAACATGTAATCTTGTTAAACATAAGTGTCAAGTGAACAGTATAACACTCGTAGCAACGCACGGGCATGATCCTAGTAGTAGACAAGCACGTAATTACTCGTTTTTTTTTTTCCTCTGATACAGAAGAGCATTGCGTATCATATGGCATCAAGAAGGAATAGAGTTGATTACAAGAGGCCGATCTAAAGCCGGCTTGAGCATCGAAGATTACATTGAGCTTTCAAAGAGCAGTTGAAAGGTCCTAATGGCTAGAGGGGGGTGAATAGCCTATTAAAAAATCTTGCAACAACACTAAGCACCGGGTTAGACAATAAGATGGCGTAGCAAATAAGCAATGCTTCAACTAGCTAAGCAAGCCACAAGTCAATTCTAATGTCTCTAAACCACACAAGGGCTAAGTCTCTACCTTTACTCCTAGGTGAACAAACAAGACTAACTAGTTCTACTTCTAGGAGCTAAACAAGACTAGTAAGAGACTAAGCTACACAAGCTAAACAAGTATACTAGCAAGAGTAATGCAAAGGAGCTAGAATACAATACCACCGCGAGTGTAGAGGATGATGCCAATCACCGTGTACAATGAGAAATCTCCAACGAGCTCAAGACAATAGACACGATGATTTTTCACCGAGGTTCACGTGCTTGCCCGACGCTAAGTCCCCGTTGTGGCGACACACTCACTTGACGTGTGCTGTTTAATGGCCGGTGCCAAAACCCCTATGGGCGCCAAGCAAACGATCACAAGAGAGGGTCCAACAAGCCACGAGCAATCCACTAGCGCTCCTTTCGCGAATCTCTCGCGGGGTAAGGAACGACCCCTCACAATTACCACCGGTGTGGCCTCAAACAAGCTCCACTTGAGCTCAACACCGCCTCTTGCTCCAAGCCGCTAGGGAACCGGGCAAATTCCCAAGAAAACAAGAATCCCGCTGGCTTCTCCAAGGATGAAGTGCCTCTAGATGCAACCGATGGTGCAATGAACTTCTATCACTCTCAATCTCACCAAGAATCCGAGTTAGTGGTGAAGAGATGAGTGGAGAGGAGTATCAAATGCTCACTAGCAAGTTGGAAGCTTCAAATATGCAAGAGAGGTCCCAATGAACCGCCCAACCAAGTATATATAGGGCTCCTCTCGAAATAGAGCCGTTGCTCCAAAAATTTGCTCTTTCTCAAGACCGATCGGGGCGCGTTGACCGGAACCACCACCGGTCCGTCCGAGGGTCCGGCCGGTCGGTTTCCGGCCGCTACCGACGAGGGTTGGGCCCATACCGGGCGCCCTCCTCCTTGCGCCGGCCACGGTTTCGGTTGACACCGGAAGCATCCGGTCCAGGGTCCAGGTCGGTCGTCCGCAAAAACGCTGGCCGCAGAGCTCTCGCGCCAGACGCACCGACCGGACGCTCCGGTGAGTGCTTCCGGCCGATGCCGAAGCGTCCGGCCACCCCGCGGATGACCGATCTCTTCATCTTTTTCTTTGTTCTTTGCTTCGCACTTGCTTCGCTTCTTGCCATGGGTTGCCAACACGTCCAAGATGACCACTTTATCACCAATGTTAGCACGCCGAGATGTTAGGCAAGATCGAAGTTAGTGCTCTCATGTCCTAAATGCAATATGCAAGTCAATTGGACCTAGAAGCACTTCATGCAAGGATTGTCGCGGCATCCCCTCTTGATAGTCGGCTATCTATCCTATAATGTGATCACACGCTCTATCGTGTCTTGATCGCCGAAAAAGAAAAACCCTATCAAGATACATTTGCCTTGATCTCCCCGGCTCCTCTCAAGCCGATCACCGAGCTTGACGATCCATCAAGTCCACCGACATTGTCTATGTTGATGATCATCATACTCCTTGTCATCCACCTAATCCTTTCTTAAGTCACACACTTAGATCAAAGAATTAGTCCACAAGTGTGTCATCAATTTTCAAAACCAAACATGAGATTTCAGCAGCAAACATGCTAAACTGATGTGCGGCGGATTGATCTCGAATTGATCCATCCGCCCCCGAGCGTGTTTGATTTCAGCGGCCATGCCAAAGCCGGCGGGCCGTGGCCCGGCGCCGAACTCATATTGCACATACTCTTTGTTTGATTTGTACGTATGAAACGAACCAGGCTCACTTGAGTTGGTGTTTGATTTGTAGTCCAAGAAGCTATGGATACTCTCACATACACATTAGGTAGACTTACCACCACACTTTCTTCTCTTTAACATTTCATCGAGCACTTGATGAGCATGGTGGGCAACATGCTCCTCCACTTGCGCTCGCTGCGCCGCAAGGCGGCCGCCATCGCCGAGCACCAATCGACGCAGCCCCAGACCGGATCCACTAGATCGACCGGGCCGCCCCTAGATCCAAAGTGGCGCACAACTACCATCTCGCCTTCAAGGAGGATCCGGGCGCAATGTCCAAGAAGAAGAGGGCCGTGAGGGCGATGCGGAGCTTGGTGAGGTGTCGCAGCGCTGGTGGCGAAGTGAAGAAGAACAGCTATGTCATGGCCATGGCGACGTGCTTTCTTGGCAGCGGCAACATCATTGGCGAGAGCAAGGCGTGCGTGTTGTGGGTGGTGAAACTTAGAGTAGGGTGGGAGGTGACGGGGCGTAGTGCGTGGAGGACGAGACGAGCCTGGCTTTGAAAAAAACAAACCCCCAAAGTGTTTCCCCAAATGCAGGAGAGAAATGGTGATTTGCATCCCTGTGACCAGGCCAACAGATGGTGTCAAGAAAATCAAACATGAGCTGTTGTAGCTATGGGGCTCGGCCACCTTATTTTGGCCCATATCAAACACGCCTCTAGTGTCTCTACCCAGCAGGGCACTGAGCACCGTCAGCTTCCTCTCGTCCCTCACCACGCAGACACACATATTTTTTAGTTCACAGTACAACGCAGACGCTCACGACATACACGCACACTCACCCTATGAACAAACGTATGCAAATCCTACCCTTATTAGCACCTCCGAAGAACTGGATCAACTTTCAGAGATTCCCGAAATCATCATTAGCGCACCTCGTTGTCGATAAAAATGTCGCTTAAAGTAAAATACAAGCACCGTGTTAGAAAATCCTATAGTAAATTCAAGAAAATATGAGCACCCGTGTTAGGTTGAGGACTTTGACTCGAGTGGGTAGGTTCCACCGCTGCAGATCATCAGTTCTCAACGTTCTGTATGTACACGTACGCGTGCTGTTGGTTCCGTGCCCTGCTGTGCGGACCTGGAACATGCTAAGTGGCTAAGAGCAAGTATTATAATACAGCCAGCAAGCCGGCTGTAAGGCTCCTTACAGACTTCTCCCAGCCCACACATACAATGGTTAGCTCTTTCTAATTAATACAGGGCCCACTTGTCTACCTCACATAGTTTCTTGGTTCTCGTGCCCAAGCCGGCTGTAAGCTTACAGCCCACTTCTCCTCTCTCTCCTCCCTTCTCTCCTCCACGTCATCATTTAGCCGGTTTACAGCCTACCATAAGCTCTAACATGGTTGATGCAGCGCAGCGGTACCACTGTGTGACACGGTAGTAGTATCGCCAACTCCGAGAGAGGGAATATCGCCAGATGAAATTGTACTCCCTCCGTCCCTTTATGTTTGTCGTCCGGAAAGCGTGTTTGTGAGGGAAACACGGTTTTGTAGAGACAAACATTTATGGACAGAGGGAGTATGACTGTACGTAGAACTTATCTGTCTGATCCGATAGCCAACAAAGGTGTAGTACTAATGAAATGATTCAAGACGATCCGACAAATCACGTGATACTAGCTCACTTCATCTTTACTAGTATCAGCGCGCCCTTGCACGCGGAATACATATGTGAGTGATGTGGCCAGAATTTGCATCATAATATTACACACATGAAACTCATAAGCATAGGTATGTTGTTACATTAGAGTGTCCGCACTCGGGCAATTGACAAATACGTTGGTTCTATATATATTACATATACAAGCAGCTGACGCTAATATTTTACATATCTAAGTACATTTGGCGCGACATCAGGCCTAAATATGAATTCTATCGTTCCTAATTGTTCGCCAATGATTGAGCACCAATCTGATGGAGGAATTCCGATAAAGAACAGAGTAATAGAAAACTCGCTGCACATTTGGGGGCCGAAAAGCTATTAGATTTGTAGGAACTCTTATAAAGAACTCGATGAAGGAACTGAAGTTTCAAAACTATCGCATTAAAACACAAATTAGATGGTTAGCATGGCATAAAGAAATACAATGCACATATCGTATGTAAGTAACACCAAAGATACCATTTTTTTTAGATTAACACCAGCATACCTTGAGCAAGTAGGCAGCCAAGGTGTGTTGTATTGCTAATAAGAGGGTGCTCAATTTAGTGTATCCATAGTACTGAAATCAAGACCATATGCATATGTAACAATAGTGTCATAATTAGAAGCATGAAGGGAAAATAGAAGAATCAATATGGTGAAACAAAACATGGGATATAGCCATGCAGGTACTGCAGTAGAGAAGAAACAAAGGAGATTTTTCTAAAGGTACATGTATCATGTATGTCATAATTAGGCTCATGGAATTGTTATAGGCACCACTCGAATTGGGAGGAATTGAGACGGTTTTTTTGAAGGTAACAAATGGATTTAGGTATTCGAATTAAACAATCCACAAAACATAATGTTCTTAGTAACCTAACTGATATGAAGAGAATAGAAATTCTAGGAGAATTGCAGAGGCATGGCGAACCCTATAATTTGTTTTAACTATGGACTACATATATAGGATTTTTTACTTGAATGTTATTTAACGATATCACTAAACATGCATCCGATCAAGCAAAAAGGCAATTCATTGTTTTCTTTAATTTCAGCTATGTTTTTCAAGAAAAAGAAAATGTGCATGTTGCTGCACGTAACCCAATTACCATTGTGGATCATTTACCTAGAAACTTCGGAAATAAAGTCCAATGATCCTAACATTAGAAATTAGCCAACATTAAAAACTGGTGGTGAGAGACCTTCTATAGAGGTTGGTAATCAAAAGCAATATGGGCGTGTTTGTTTGTTGGTGGCCTTTTTTAAGACGAGCAAGCCCGTGAGACTTAATTAGCAAATAAAAATTCTATTAGCGAAGACCATAACAATGAGCGAGGCTTCAAGAACTATGCAACCCGACATTAGTAAGAGGGGACAAAATGGAGACCCAATTTCTTGCAAATGAGCTCATCCAGAAGAATCAACACAGGCAATAAAAAGGGAGGAGAGAACATCCGGGGACTAACCAAGCCAGAGGGGGGGAAAAGCAACGTGAATGCATAAAGAAAAAACTAATCGAACACCACAATTATGACAGAATGAGATGCCATTGCTACCATCCTTAATAAAGGGAAATATCTAACATGGCACCTAAATCCTTAATCGGGTCGTTTTACTTAGCAAATAAAACATTGATACAAATTTTTGAAATAGATGGAAATGGTTAGGGGGCTCCTTGATCCTTAGGAGGCAACATTTACTACATTTGAAAATTGTGAAATTGTAAAATGGGTTTTATGAGCACCACCCTTCAGCCGGTCTCGGGCTTCTTCTCTTAATCAAAGAGACACGTGAGGACGTGTTCGAGAAAAAAAAAATGAGCACCCTTTGTTAAAAACATAAGGTATAGTCCGGGACATGAAAAAAATAGTTGTTGAACTTATTGCAGGGGCACACATGATTTCGTAAGCAAAAAGTAGAGAAACAAAAGGGCATCTCGCAGCCCCCATAACAAAATTCTAAGAACTAAAGTAAATAGAACCAATACATAAACTTGGCTATAAAGCAAAACCAACAGGGGAGGAAATCTCACCATAATGAGAGGGCAGCAGTAATCACCGGTGATGACTATGTCCTTACCGCACAGACCTTGTAACTGCAAAGGGCATGAGGCAAGAAAAAAAGGGCGAGATACTCGAGCAAATATAACATAGGTCGTGAAATAACATAGGTTGTGAAAACAATAGAAGCAAGAGGGTGGTTACCTAGAGAAGCGGTTTATGCATTGGCGTTGTACATAGCAAGGTTGAAAAGGTAATCAAAAGTACCTACAATAGGTAGCAATTATGATTCGGCGCATGATCTGTCTACTTCTAACAACAAAGGAAGCTATGAACACCGCTTGTGGACAGAATTCCATGTCATGTTAGATGAATCCTAACTGTTGTCTCCTTACCGTTGTCTCCAGAATCATAACGGCGAAACAAAAACACCGGGAAATATGCATTTGACAACACCGCCCAATCTATGCAAGGAATCAACAAAAGAAGACTAAACCGGTAGTAAAATGATACCGCAAGGGAATAGTGCTTGTCAACTATTTGTGCTAGTCTCCAAAAAAAAAAAAAATCACCGACAGAAACCATGGGATTACTACCGCTATTCGTATTTATTATTTATACAATCACAAAGGAATAAACTCACATGAAAGATTTTTTTAAGAAAGTCGAGGCTTTTTTTAAAAAAAAAAAAAAACCGTAGGAAAGCATGGACTTACTATCATCACTGGCTTTTGTATAGGTTGCTGTACCAAGTCAAAGCAAGTTCAGGGAGCAAGAAACAGAGAAGATCATCGATTTTTAGTTCACAACATATCACTGCATCAAATGTAGAGAAGATCGTCAATTTTTAGTTCATAACATGTCATTGCATTAATTGGAGAGAAGTACATACCTCTCATTTCATGATTTTCACTTCACCTCTGGGAGACTCTCCACCGAATCTTTTTTTTTTTAGATGAAACCTAAATTTGGTTCACCCAAAACAAACCGATACAACAACCAAAACAATTCAATCTATTGTAGATCTTTGATAAACTATCTCCGGAATAGGGTGTGTGCTCGAACCGAAAGTGTATAGCCCGGCCGCACAAGCATTGATGATAGACAATGATCACGACGAAATTAAGTAGAATATATGCATCATTTCGGGCAATAAGCGTAAGCTCGATCGCATAAGAATGCACTGTTGATATGACAGGCAATGATAGTAAGCAAACATGAATGCAAACCAAAGGCAATGATCAGATTAGGCAAAGCAAAAAGCCATCGAGAGGAAATTACATCAGAAGCTCTACAGTAATGGTGTGCTATAGCCTCGCTTATCACGTAAGCACCGTAAAGGCTCCAAAGCACACAAAATAGAACAGTATACAAAGAAACACGTAAAAATTGAAGCAACCAACTCGACCACCGCCTCAGCTATCATGGAAGGCAGAAAGAAGTGCAAAAAAAAAAAAAAATAGAATCAGTTATTCAGTTAGAAAGACAACAAAAATAAATCCAACGTTCCCATGATCACTGCCTGAGACAGAAGAGGCTTGAATTTTTTGTCTCTCTTTTTTTTTGCCGAAAAGAAGAGGGGGCGGTTATATATTTAGCGCCGGCCAAAGAAACAAGAGGTAGAAGCAAATCCCGACATCCAAACCGATATCAACGAATGTAAACAATTCGGCCCGCCGGGACACCCCATGCCGGGCCAAACCAAGCACAATTGTAGACAAAAGTGGAAAAAATAGAATCAATGCTTCAGTTAGAAAGACGGCAAAAATAAAATCAACATCCCCATGATCACTACCTTAGTTATGAGCACAAAGCAGACAGGCGCAAAAAAGGAAGAATCATCATAAGCTCATAAGCATTGCCTCGCTATGTACATAGAAAAATAAAGAGGAGTAAATCAGGAAATGATGGCTGCATGAAACACTAAATATTTATATTGTGAATTCATCACAAAGCACCACCCTATTCCCTAAAATTAATCTAGCATCAAGAGGAGAGCGTACTCATCGTTGGACATGACCGCAAATGAGTTATAAAATATACCCATGTAGTAAAGCGCCTTACATGGTTGCCGGTTGAGAAGCCAATGCAATGGTTAACAAATTGCGCAAAATCTCATCATAATTTGATGTTGTTGGATACTATGGCACGGCATAGATTTAGGAAAGAAATGTCTAGATGACATGGAACCGAACACATGCCATTTTAATAGGAACCACAAAGGCTGAGCTCTTCGCTCCATTCGACACTAATAGTCTTCTTCATCACTTTCGTGCTTTCAATTTCGTGATATTGTGAAAAATAATTATAGTTAGTAGCTCCATGTATATGCAAAAAAAAAATGGGCATGGGCGAATCAATCGAGAATTTTAAATAGGTGGTTACCTGCGTTATAACGCATAAAGTGCTTCAAATCAGAAAGCAAATGTTTGAATTCCACCGATCCTTCATGTATCCGCAAAATCGAAGATGCATGGTCATCCCAAATGCTTTCTCGTTGACCGGTTGGATCCTTATCACCTTGCAAAGAGCTTGGTATGATTCTACAAAATCTGGTATGGACCTTTGGTCATGGATTGAGTCGCCAAGATGACATGGTGCGGTGTTCACAAGCGTGTAGAGCTAATAAATTCCAGTGTCCGGACAACAACACCGAAAGCGTGTTGACATATGCAGTCTTACTTTATGCATAGAAGAACGATATAAGTAGTTGAGAAACTATCTTCGCTTGCATGTTCATCTAAAATACAATCTAACATTCATGGAATATAAAAGTCTTGGCCATAGTGATGCCTATCGATTATTTCTCGCATTATGTTAGAAGACCGAACCTATGTTCATAGAGAGAGGTGGCAAAAAAATGCGAGATAAGTACCTAATTGGGAGGCTTGTTTTGTGCATTTCCCGAGAATTAGGAAGGTTGCTTTGCCCGTCATTCCCGACACTTCACCCCAAATTTTAGGTTTCAAATATGAAACCTCTGGTATCTTTTTATAGCACAAAGAATAATCTATTATTTAGTTGTTGAGGTTGCCCATAGTTACCATCCAAAGCACATCCTAAACATAAATAAATAGAGTGAATATGCTATTCGTTGAAATCAGTTCAATTTCACAAAAAACAACTAACTCAAGTACGCAAAGGCATAAACATGACCACTACACATACTCTATAAGCTTGTGATTTGTAGACCACAGTGAAGTAAGCAAAGCTCATCTCTAACTCCTGTAATAGAAATTTTAAGAAAAGCACAAATTAGAAATTTAGAACGCCTAAGACTATGGATACCAATTAAAGGCATGTTAACTACGCAGAAGACATGGTGACATAAATTTGGGCAAAGAGCAAAATTCACTTTTCGTAACACAAAGTGGTAGAGAAAAGCATGGATGACTTAGTATGCTAATTTTATCATTAAGCAAAATTCAGTTGTCATGTAAGCTAAAAAGGCAAACCCAGGATAGGTACACTTTTGCATGTCGCAACCACAACATTGCCGCTAGTGAATTCTATATATTTTAGTTTACATGTACATAATTTAGCACAAATGAACGCACTCAACAACTAAAAAAACCGACAAAAATCAATTTATTGGTGTAACCTGCACACGGATCCAATCAACTTTAACCTAAATATAAACTGTGTGGAGGCGTAGTAATGTGGCTGAAATATAGAAACAGACCGACATGGACAAAAGCGGCGAGACACTAAATTTAAGTGCGTAAGACCGAGAATCCTCAAAAGTTAGGAACAACATTATTAGGTAGAAGTTGACCAAAAAATGTATCCTGTCGGTTTAGATAGAAATGTCATGACCTAAAGAATAGGAAAAACTATATCCGAAAGCTCAATTCTTTCAATTCAAACAACAAACCCTTGGAAGAAGTACATTGACATGTAACTAATAACTGCCACAAATCAAGCAAGGGGAAAAACATGAAAAAGCCACTGACCTTGCTACTGTTCCAACTAATGTTATCCCTTCTTTTTAATTTGTTAGCAAGAAGGCCCGTCATGATAGTGGTAATGCAGGTCAACGAAATGCATCCATCCAATCTGCAAGCCACGGAAATCATGTAGCTATAAATTACATTAGTAAGCTGCATTACCCGAAAGATTTAAGGAGGAATGAATTAGTAGATATTTGAAATAGTTACCTGAATCCATTTTTTAATGAAGAATCAATTTAATGCATCAATGTCATGATGCAAAATAGATTGGTCGCTTTAAAAAAGGATGAAGAGCTCCAACCATGGGTATTTCATATTTTAAAAGTATAAGCCACATGATTTGCATGGAGAACCCATGTTGTATTCGCATGTTGGTCCACTGAGCAAGCGAAAACTGAACTGTGGACTTATAAATCACCAATAAACACCAACACAGTTTGGAACCCTCTACCGTTTAGCTAAAAAAATATAGGGTAGTTTTCTTAGCAATATTAGGAGAGCAACAGTGCAGTACACAATGTATAACAGCTTTAAGTCTGTAATGAAAATAAATAGACTTGCAGCCCACAATTTAGAACAGCTCAAGAACCATGAGAAAAATCAAAAGCAATGTGCATCTGTATACTGATAACTAAAACTAAAAACATGTGAGGAAGGGAATCGATCCTAGATCGTCCAAAACGGTGTGGAAAAGATGGGGAATGCAGCTAGGGTTTCGGTTTTGTCAAGCACAAAGCGAACAATTCATCCGCATATAGATCATGTCCACATGGAAGGGGAGCGAGCCTCCACAAGCACTGGGAGAGAGATCTCATAGGGAGAAGTAAGAAGGAGAGAGAGGGGAAGAGATCAAACCGAGGCCGACGACGACGCGAGGAACAACAAAGCTTGGACCGTGCAATACCACGGGCGGAGGCGTCGGCCGCCACCGGCGGCGGCGCTGCCACCACGCCATGGCCGGGACGGCGAGCATCGTGGTCGACCTAGGGCTGCACGCCGCACGATGGATGCGCCCGCCGCCTTCGTCGCACTGGGCCGCATCGGGGAGGGAGATGAGAGAGAGGGAGGCGAGAGGGGAAGCGGAGGTGGAGGCGATGCGAGGCGGGGACGGGCGGGAGCGGCGCCGCGGTGGCGCAGTCGCGCCTCCCGTGACGCCGCCGGTCGAGAGGCGGAGAGGCCGAAGTCGTTTTTTTTTTTTTTTTTAGAGACCGGGATGGTATAAATGTGGTTAGGTAACAGTAAAAAAAACCAAATCAAGACGTTAAACTCAAGATCAAACGGTGAAAAATAAATTTACTACCGTGGAGACTGCCAGAAGCGGGGCAATGCGAGCCGCATTGTAGAGAGTAAATTTACTGGAACAGGTGCAGCTACTTGGACTGTGTTTTAGCTGATGCCTTATGAGGGTACGCCATCAAGTTAAGATCCGGATCTACTGGTCGTTGTCTGGCTCAGGACCATATATCCATACTTATATCAGTAGTGTTGGCTGATGAGGGTGCTGGTCTGATTTGATCCAGCTCAACAAAGCATGGACAAATAAACCACCCTAGCCATAGTCTCATCCTGTCCAACAAACGATCTTTATTCGTGCAACAGAAGAACCTTGATACTGTACTCCGTACTAGCGTTTCTCTTAAACGGGGCTAGGGTGTCTTTCCAAGTGAGGCCAAGCACGCGACCGAGTCAACTCTGGAACTTGGCAGCCAATTTCACCCAAGTCTGCCTGCACTGCATATAAAGATTGGATCAACTAAAATAATTGAAAATAATAATTGAAAATAATTCATACTTGCTTCTTTTATAATATAATATCTTAATTGTTTCTCAACAAGGCGATATCTTACTATTACTAACTATAGATCCCAACGGAAGATCCACGTTAATGCTCACAAGTCACAAGACGATTAAAAGGAAGAAGATAAAACTTAGTAATTCTCTTAAAAATTTAAAAAGTTTTGGACTAATTTTAGTAGATTCAAATCACAAGTGTTAATAGCTCTAAAGCCCATTATGTTTTCTAAGAAATTACATCTACATCTGATAGCATGAAAAATAACATAAAGCAACCCAACTATAAATATATATCTCCTTCACTAGAAGAGACCTCGGGTGCTGCTCTGGTCTGATCTGATCTAGCTCGACAAGCATGGTCAAATTAAACAACCCTAAGCTATAGTGTCCTCCTGTCCAACATGAAACGCCCTTTATTCGTGCAATGGAAGTTGCACGTAAGTATCTTGATGCTAGTGTTTCTCTTAAAAGGGTTACATATACAGGTGCTAAAAGAGATCAAGCAGGCGACCGAATCAACTCTGGAACTTGGCTACCAATTTCGCCCAATTCGTTTTCCTGGCTGACGACGGGACTACAACTGCAACCGCACTAGAACTAGATATTGACCATCGGAGCCGAGACTTGCTGCAAGATGATGAAAATGTACTGTAAATAGCAAGCTACCATTCGCCTGACCTGACCATCAACTATCACTCTAATGACGCGTAGTGATCCAACTAAAGATACCCCTGACATCACCATGCGTGAACCTGCTGCAACTTTGGCATGCTGTACAACAGACTGAATCCAACCACTGACCTGCAGGGTGCTCAGTCTGTCTTTTGTTTTCGATATCGGGAGGGTGTCACGATGTCATGACGCGTGATTGCGATTGTGTATATTTTGTTGCAGCAACGTCCATTGGCGCCGTTCTGAACTGAAACCACAAGCCTACTGTACCTTAAATTACACGGAGCTTTCAGCCTCCAGACAAACTACTAGTGGTCGGGCCGGCGCCGAGTCAACGCCGCAACGACCAACGACCCTAGCTCCGGTGAGCCCTGCCTGCCCCCGGTCATCAGTCGGTCAGTCCCCGCGGTCCGGGCAATTTACACGGGGAGCTGGCGCGACTCTCTCGCTCGCAGCTGCCGCCGGCGTGGATCGGTCCCGAGTCCAAGTCTCTGTCTCTCACCTGTTGGGGTCGGTCAGGATCAGATCAGCCAACCGAAACCATCATCGCTTCGCTTCGGGACCGACCGAGCCACCGAGGGGACGACGAGCTGTTGCTGTTGCGCGACTAGGGGCGGCCGGCCTTTGGGCGAGACCAGCTTGGGCGAGAATGGCAACCTGATTGAGATGGACCGCGGGCCGGCTTTGGTGTGCGTGTGATGCGATGCGTTTGGAATTCTCTGGCGACTTTCAACCAGGGTGTGGCGCGCGGTTTGCACGGAAATGTCCGTCCGATCACGTATGCATTGCCTAGCTTTACGGTCTTTTTCCATCGGTAGTAGTAGATTCATCTCCAAATTGCTTGCAATTTCTCGCGCATTCCGATCATGCCTGAAAAGTAGTACCTTGTACTGATTCTTTGGTTGGGAAGAAATAGGTTGACTGAATATTTGGACATTTCCGGTCTTCTTTACTTGATCAGTTGCTTGACTGCTTTCTTTACGTGCTTTACAGTTGCTTCCGCCTCCCAAAATCCATGCTTGTCTATTGATGGGTCGTCTAAAAATATTTTATTTTTGTCTTTTGATATAGAGTTATATATATAGGATTTCCTTTTTCTTGTCAAATTTTTATTTTTTGTGAACGTTTTGAAAGTCCAGGACTTCCTGTCCAAGCATCATTTGAATGGGAAATGTCTAGCTAGTCAAGCAAATTCCATCTCGACGTGTTTCATCTATGGTTTGCTTCCGTTTTCCCATCCATGTCGATGTTAGACCGCCACATTTTTGTTTACCACCATGGTTTATCAAACGTTCAAATCTAATGGTTTCCACCATTCCCTTCTTCTCTATCAATACAAGATCAGCAGAGCTCCTGCCGTCCATTTCAAAAAAAAAAAAAAAAAAAAAAGGTGGTTTCCACCATGGACTTTCTCTCCAATTAAGCTCATCAGTGGAGGACAGATTAAAGCTATGCCCGCCTGCCATGGACGTACAAACAACCACTATGAACAAAGATCGAGCCTAACATGTAGGGAAAGATGTTGACAATGCTAGTGCCGCCGTGTGAGTGAGTGAATAGGAGGGAAAGAGATTGAGGATTCTAGCAGTCATGGTGTGGAGGAAGTGGTGATGTCTAGTAGCCTTTATTTAGACATTGTTGTTGCCATCGATCCTCATTTAGCACCAATACTTAGTCTTTTTTTGGGGCGAACATCACCAGTACTCCACTAGGCACTAGGCAGCTCAACCTCTCCAATGCGATCCTTGTGCTTTGTTTGGAGGTTGTGTCTTGTGACTTGCTAGACGGAGTACGCATCATTTTGTGAATTGTCTCAATAATTTTCAACCATGAGTATGTCATTTGTAAATATCTGGCAATTTCCCACGCATTTCATTATTGCCTGAGTGCTACTTCCTGTAGCAATACTTTGACTTGATTTTATAGTTGAGGTCTTGTTTATTTGAACAATTACTGGGGGCACTTTCTTTGCGTGTCCTTGACTTGGAAACAAGGGAAGTTTTGGGAAAATTTACAGTGAACTTCACATAATGATCTGATAAGTGAACCGGTGATGCATGGGCTGATTAGCGTTTAAAGCGACTTTAGCGATAACTCAATATTTGTGGGTGATGCGCTCCTCCTTTATTTGTTACTATATAATAGCAATGACGTTGACTTGACATCCATGGCTAGCTGTGGATGGTCCTACTAACTTTTAACATGTCTCCTTCATACAAGTCTAATATATTCTTGTCAAAATATTAAAACTCGATTATCAATACTATCTAAAACCATGACGATTGGGAAAATGAGTTATCATAAATTTTACAACATATACCTTTCTAACAAAAACAACATAACTTTTTAATTACTTTAAATTTGTAATCTAGAGATCGTATATCTCAATGGATTGCATTGGTGTTATGAGATGGTACGTACTTACTATAAACGATATATCATAGAGTTATTATCAGCTGGCTAAAAATCTGCGCATGCCTTTACGATTCCGTTTGCAACTTTATGTCACAATGATATATCTCAAAAAACTTTATGTGACAATAATAATAACAATCGTTGCAATCTGCAACAAAAAAAAAGGTACTCCACTACCGTACGTGTAAAATAATCGAATTATTATTATTATATTCGTTGTACTTGCATCGTTGCACGGCTCATGTATAGCCTCGTCACCGATATGGCGATCGATATTGTTTGTTGAAAAATGAGATGCCCCTTGAAAAGTGGCGGGGCCACATCGGAACCACGGGTTCAACGATCATGTCGATATGTGGCGGGCAGGAGCAGGCCGCGCGATAGTGCGATCTGCACTCGTCACAACAAACAGGGATCGAGCTCCCGTGTAAACCATATTGTGCAGTTGCATGCAGGAGCGCCCGGCCGCTGAGCACGGGCCGGGGGTGGATGGATACGTGATGATTGGCACTGCCAACTCGCATCTCAACGCCGGCTGTTCCGGGCGGGGAACATGCCATTGCAGACGACCCCACGCCGGCCGTGGCACCCGGCCTGCCGGCTGGCGACGATTTCCTTCCCTTCCCTCGACGATGAGCTCGTCGGCTTTCCGGCCGGAGAGAGATCCATCCGCGTCAGTGTGTGTGTAGGTAGGTTTAGCGAACACATGGATGTGGATCGTCCGTTCACACTTGACACGCTTCTGACGCGATCGATGTCTCGTGTCTCATGTGCGCCAGTACGTCTGCTCTGCGCCGATTATATTAATCTGTTGACGCGAAACTAGGGCTTCACACCAACACACCGGGAGGGCCTTGACGCCCATGAAGGTCGCGATCGACCTTTGTAGCAACGAGCACCGCAAGGTGGCCGCCCTAACCGATCTAGGGATCGGTAGGGTGACGAGAGCTCGTGACGGCCGGAAGAACTCGAACGTACCTCCGGAAGACCCGCCGGAGGACGACGCGAGGGGTGCTCTAGGACCAGCGTGGCCGCCTAGAACGCCGACGAGGAACGGGAGTTCGCCACCGAACAGCCAGGATAGAGGGGTTGAAGGAAGAAGATGACCTACAAACGGGACAGAGGTAGATTGATTGTCGATTGGATGTAGATGAGATCAAATCGCCATGAACCTCTTTTATTATATAGAGGAGGGTGGTCTTATCCTTTTAGGAAATCGCCCTTGACGTTTCCAAGCATCAAAAACCGACCAAAACACGACGAAACAAATCGGTTCGATCTCGTGACGGACACGTGGCTGCGCCGGCCGACCGGACGCCGACCGCCCCGACCGACGCACGGCCGACGGGTCCGGTCGGTTTTCCAAAGAAGGTTCTGCCCGCCCGATCGCTGGGCGCACCTGACCGACCCCGCACCGGACGCTGACTGACGCATGGGCGCTCCGGCCGATGTCCCAAATCGCCGTTTCCCACCGGCCGACCGGACTCGCTGAGGGGGTGACCGGACGCCTCCGGTCGGGTCCGATCGGTTTAACGTAAAGGTCTGCAAACCGACGTGGGGCGCGACCGACCGGGACGCAGACCGGACGCCGCCAGAGTCCGGCCGCATTCCGTAGAGCCCTTTTCGATCCTCCCTCGAGAATTTGACTAAGTCCGAATTTTACGGTGGGTTAGCTCTTGAAAAATATGGCTAAGTCTGAATTTTTACCGTGACTTAGACCACGTCATTTTTAGGTGTCAACATAATCTATCTAGTACTCCTGCGTAACCGCTAACTACTACTGCTAGGGCGTGTCCGAGCAGTCCAGTGGAGACGACGCACCCGGCTGTGGCGCGTCCTTGTTTACAACAGTCTATTACCTGCGCCGCTATCCGCTGCCTAACCATATGGTTAATTGGTTATATATTATGGTTGTTTCATCATTATCCAAAACAATTAACCATATGGTTGACGCAACAACAAGTCAAGTAGAACTTTTTATATATGACATCATGACAGTGCTAGTTACCGTCTGCTCGCCAACCATCGACGACGAGCTCACGTACGAGGTATACGACCGGTCCACGGAGACGGGAGACGTACATACATACGGCGACTATACCAGAGTCCAGAGGTACCGATGGTTTAAGACGAGACGATCGTGGACACGGCACGCAGCGCGGTCTTGGGTCCAATCCGGTAGAGTGATGAGCCGGGACAGCGGCAGCGGCAGGTACGCACGCGAATCCATTTCGCATCCAGGAACGACACGCGGGTGACGAGAGAGACCATGCTCAGCTGTGGCGGGCTTTTTGTTGCGATGCAGGAGCCGCAGATTCCGCTGGCAGCCTGAGGAATCCGGCTCCGGCTGCTGCAAACTGCCAAAGGACAGGCAGTGGCGTTTGTTATTTCGCGTCGATTGGGTTGGTCATTGTACGTACGTCCCGGATTTTATATTAACTAATTGGTATAATTAAAGATGACCTAGCGTTGGTTCTCCGACAAGCACCAGTCTCCAGCATACAAGCTCCAGTCTCCAGCATATATGGCCTTCAAGGCGGCCTTGCACATTCATACTGGCCGGGATGATAGCGGGCAACGGGCCCCATATATGCATGCATGCGTAACTGTGGACGCCTATGGACGCACAACGGTCACGACGGAGTGGTCCATGGTGTTCAGACGGTGACCAGGGTCAGTGTTCAGTGATCGATACATCTGTGTGTCTTGTTTTTGTTCAGTAGCATCGGGGACACGGACAGCAGCAGGCTGGACTGGAGTTTTTTGCGCATCGGTTCGGTAAGTTTCTCTAGCCAGCCACGTACTGTACGTAGAGTACTTGACAACGTGGATCTGGAAGCAAGCATTGGTCAACAGTCAGCAACATGCCCTGGCCCTGGCCCGTTGTAGTGGTGGTCTCTGGACCGACTGGCGCCAGTCTCTGGTCCGGTCTCCGCCCCTGTTTCCATGCATCATCGTTCGCAGTGCACTAGGCGTCATCCTCGACTCGCCCGCTCGTCCGTCCGTGGCCGTGGCCCGGCGTGCGCGTGCACGGGCTAGCTCTCACCAGTCTCGCATCGCACGTCGCAGTCGCGTCTGTGGGCTCTGGCCTGGCCCCGCCAACTGAGGAGAGGTCGCCGTGACACGAGGAACGCGACGTGGGAAGATATTTTTGACACAGAAATATCTGCATTTGCATGGCTTAAAAAATATATGGATTTTTTATAGTTTTTTTCTACACTTATATAAGCGAAATTCGCTTTCAAGCAAACATATATAGGTTTTTTTAGGCCAGGTATTTCTTTCGATATTTTTTTTTTCGATCCTCTCGCATGCTCTGGGCTCTTTGTTTGCGGGACGAAGACGACGAGCGCAGGCAGACTCTGTTCCTGGGCTGCTTGTATCCGACGACAAAAAGGGGCCCGGCCGGGCTATCCAAAAGGCCCAAAGCTGTGCGTGTGGGCATCGTTCGTTCTGTTTCACCACACGCATTCCACATTTTCCACTGGAGCCCAGTTACGAGGGATCGAGATCGATCGTCCCTCCGAACAACCGGTCCAAGTGCAACGAAACCTGGAGCGATGCAGCAGATTGCAGACCTGAAAAACGTTCCACCACGGGGAGCAAAACACGCTCAGCTTTACACGAGGCACGTCCCATTGGCACCAAAGTTTTAGAAAAGCTAATGCCTCTGTGTGTTTTCTTTGCCTGGTTCGCACCAATTTTGTGGCCGTCCGATTTGCTCTCGGTTCGATCGGCATCGATCGTATGTCATCTTTCAGCGCACACCGCTGCCCGGCCACTCTCGCGCACCGCTCGCTCTATCTGTTTCTGTAGCTGCCCTTTGCCTTTTGCTTATTTTGTTTTGTCTACTTTATGCATATGACAATGATGAAAAGCATAGGGCTTGTTTGTCAACATTTGCGCTAGCCGCCTAAATTTTTTTTTTTTTTTTTTTTTTAGTCGGGTCATTCAAATTGTTTCATTAAGAGGAAAAAGTCACAACCACATACAAAGGTACGAATGCAACGCCGAGCCGGACATCGATCCGCCAAGCTCGCAACCTAACTACCGGATACAGCCACCTATATAAGAGCTTTCGCCCAGCCGGTCTTGAGAGCTCAAAAAATCGCTCCTTGATGTCTTAGTATTTTTTATGAAATTGACTTGGTAATGAAGCAAATTTACCTAGATGGCACTACAACATCAGATGTATTCGTGCTGCATTAGCTAAAGCTTAGATATACCTCTGGTACGCCCTAGAGCCTTAAGAAGGCTAATATCAAGGTGATAATATAAAGAACAACTACTTATTTATTTTATTTGCATCAAATGCCGGTTTATTTGTTTTTTTATATTTTTTCTAGAATATGTGTTATTGTTCTATTTCTTAAATCTGATTCCTGCTTCTAGGTAACTTAGGTAGGTGGCTTTGTTTGTTCTATGAGAGTTCACTGATATGCATTTTTCTGTCCAACCATTAGTTATTGTAGACTTCAATGTCATTTATGATTGTTCATTAGGTATAATTTGGTATCTATTTCTAATGTAAGTATTTCTTATTTCATATGAATAATTATAATTCCTTGTATACTAAATGGTACCGTTAAAAAACATAGTAGGTTTCTTGTAAAAAACATAGTAGGTTGTTGATTGACTTAATATGTCCACGCCTCAATTGGATAATGCCACCTCATTTGTTTGATGGATTCTTGGCCTCTAGGACATTTGTTGTTGTTCAAGGTTTCACAATTGATGACTTCGAGTTTGCTAAAATGCACTCAAATTTATTTTTGTGCTTTGCAATTCATAAATTTTTTTGGAATTTTTTGGTTGGTTCCTAAAATGCACTCATTTTTTTTTTTTTCTTTGTAATTCATATACTACTTTTGGGAATAGGTTTATTTGTTTTTTTGGTATGTTTGTTTCCCAAAAAATGGACTCAAAATATTTATTTTGTTCTTTTGCAATCCGCAGTTTTTTTTTTTTTCTTTGTATAGTAGTATTTAACATCACTTACTGTTGCTCCTCATATTTAACTCTTACAGATTATTTTAAAAGTAATAACTCGTACATATTTTTTCTAGTGTATCTAGCTATGTGTTTTGGTCTGGTTGCATTCTTGTGATAGTATTGCATGTTTCACAAGAATTTTCTTTTCCTGTTTTTTGTGTGATAATTCTTGTCTATTACTTGTGTGATGTGAGCAACGGCCATGAATTATTTTCACTTAGATTTGTGTGACTTGACTCAATAAATCGCTTGAGTTACCTAATATGCCAAATCACTCAAGTATAGTATAAACACTAGTTCAGGTCAAAAAAAAAGTATAAACACTAGACAGTGTGTCGTATCGAAGTTGGGACTGGAACTTCCAAGTAAAGGTTGCTCAGCAAGGAAGCAATGAACACGAGCCGCTGCTGCAGGCTGCGCGCGGCGTCCGGATGAGACAAGGAAGGAGGAGGCGACACGTGGTGATGGGTCCACGAGTTGAGGACGAGGTGGGGTCCGTGGTAGTGGTAGCTACGAAAGCGGGGAGAGGCTTAACCGCCTCGGAGAATCCAAGACAAGCCGTGACGGGATTCCTTAAACTTGCGCCAGTCTATTTCATTACACAACATATCCAGCCCGCCGCCGCCGCCTCCTCCTCTCCTCTTCCTCCTCCCTTGACTCTCGCTCGCTCGGTCGTCTTGCATTGCCAGGACGTACGGCGGTTGAGCTTCGACACACAAGCAAGCAAGCCGGCAGAGAGAGACAAGGCAACCACCCCCGCTCGCCACGACGACCCATGGCACTCAGCTTCCACCCGACAACCGCCACGCTGTTCGGCCACCGCCTCCCCGCCCCGGACGCCGCGGACATGATGACCTTCCTCCACCAGGATGACCACGACGACCACCCTCCGAGGTCACCGAAGCGCTGCTCGGCTTCGTCTACGACCCCGCCCGCGACGCCTCCAATGCCGCGCTCGAGGATCTCCTCAACCTGCCCCCGCGCCCACCGACGCCGACACGTTCCTCACCCCGCTCGACGACGGCGCCACCAGGGCTGATGATCGGCACTACTCCGGCAAGAGGCAGCGCTTTGGCACTGCCACCCACCAGGTGCCGGCGATGACAGGGGCCCTGGTCAAGGACGAGTACGTCCAGCAACTGCCACTGCCGCCCACCGACGCCGACATGTTCCTCACCTCGCTCGACGGCGCCACCGATCGCCACTCCGGCAAGAGGCAGCGCATTGGCACTGGCACCCAACAGGTGCCGGCGATGACAGGGGCCCTGATCAACGACGAGTACGTCCAGCAACTGCCACTGCCGCCCCCGCCCCCGCCCGCGGTCCTGGTCCCGATGCAGGTTCCGGAGCCCCTCGTGTTCGTGCGCGGCGCGGACGCCAGCAACAAGGCCGACAGCGGCCAGAGCGTGCACAACTCGGCGGCGAAGCAGCGCCGGAAGCGGATCAGCGAGAAGACGGCCGAGCTGGCGCGGCTCATCCCCGGCGCGCAAAAGCTCAACACCGCCGAGATGCTGGAGGAGGCCGCTCGCCACGTCAAGCTCCTGCAGGCGCAGGTCGGCGTGCTCGCCCTCATGCGCGCCGCCGGCTCAAACAAGGTGCGTAAAAAACTGGTAACCGCCGTAAATTGGCATTGCATTTTGCATTTCAATTCTCAATATCCCCAAGTTTTCAAGGCACCTCATTACTGTGTTTCGCGTAACTGAATCCCTGTGCATGCGTGCATGCAGATGATGCAGGAGGAGAAGATGCCGTCATCGGCCATGGCGGCGCAGGAGCGAATGCACGCGCTGCTGGCGTGCGGCAGCGTGCAGGAGGGGCTGGCCGCCGAGGGCAAGTGCCTGGTGCCGACGAGTCTGGTGGACGCCGTGGCCAAGGACCACGCCGTCAAGGCCAACCCGGTGGTGCGCAGGGACCTCGGCCGGTTCGTGGCGTCGCTGCAGCAGGGCCAGTGAGACGACGGGCGGCGTCGAGTCGACCGGTCTCGGCAAGGCCGCCGCCTGCATCCGCGCGCGCGATCGATGGCCGGCTGTCCCTTTTTGACAACGCCGGCCGGCCGTTCCAGCGCTGCTGCTGCTGCTGTTGTGTGTGTTCCTGACCCTGACCTGATCTGACCTGACCCGATGACCACCACGTCTGTCTATAGCTGATCCTGATCCTGATCCGTACGTAGTAGATTCATGTTCAATTTTGGTGCATTTATTTGTCTTAACGAACGCCGGTGTTCATGTTTGACGGCGCTTTACCCCCATTGATTAGCTTAATTTTGGCTGCAAATTTGCATCACATGCAGGCCGCCCTCCTTTGCATTAATTAGTGACATGTATAGGACATTGTCATCATAGTGGTATTATTAGCTGTTAAGTTGTCAGGGATTATTCTCAGTAGCTAGAGGACACTTCGGTGACTTCTCGTTGCAGATTGTTCTTTGAATGAATTCAATAAAATAAAGTTTTGCATGCATGGTATATATCTTGTCATTCTCGATGGGGATTGGTTTGGATTGTCTTTCAACTGTTGAAAAAAATAAACGTACCGCCATGATTAGAAGTTGTAGTAAGTATTTTTTTTTTTCAAAGTTGAATATGGCATTGTGCCAAACCTTTGGCTTACAACCACGCCACGATGCCATGCAACGCAACCGCCTCACACGACAGCGACACGATCCTAGGCCATGCACGGACGTGACCTGGTCTCACGCTGTGCCCCCGCTGACTTCGTCAGGGAACCCTCACCGCCGCCATTGGGCTGAAATCTTTCAAGGATAGATTGGGTTGTGGCCTGTGGGCTAAGCAACAGCCTAAGTGCCACAGCCGGCCCACTACCACTTCTTTTCGCTGGGACGCGTCCACAAAAAAAAATCCACGTTGCCGCTCATCCGTCCGTCCATCTGAGCCCGTGGTAGCTAGGGTTTTACCCGCTGGCCGCTTGCACGCTTGCCTGTGCCCTATATAAATGACGGCGCCGCATTATGCGATCGATTGTCGTCCTCCACAGTTGCGGCTGCGGTGAATCTACGCACCTCTGTGTTCTCGACGGACGATTTCGTTGTGTTTATTCTTGCGAGCGGTTTTTATTTTTCTTCATCAGATTGTTTTGAAGTGTTTCTATTTTTCTTGATCAGATGTTGTTTTGAGGTGATGATCCTTTCCCCAAATTATCGACTATGATTATACTGTGCTATTTCTAGAGTTCTTCTCTTTGGAGAAGGCTCTTAAGCCAGATGTTCTGATCCAAACAACGTTTGTTTCTCTTTTGCGATTTGGTGAATGTTCGAACAACTTTGTTGTTGCCTTGGTTTTGACGAATCTTCGATGGAAGTGAGGATCCTTTCCCCAGATGATCGACTATGATTATACTGTGCGCACATGTAATCCCTTCTCTGCGGAGGAGGATTCAAAGCCAGAAATCTGATCCATCTAGCATTCTTGAATCTTTTCCATTAGCTACAACTATGATATGCGTTGTAGGACTAGGATCTCTCAATGTTTGCCTCTTTTGTGTTGTCTGAAATATCTATTTGAAGTGAGGACCCTTTCCCCAGATGATCGACTATGACTATAACGTGCGCAAATGTGATCCTTCTCTATGGAGGAGGATTCCAAGCCAGAAATCTGATCCATTTAATGTATAAATGTTGTTTGTTTTCTGAAATGATTCGTAAAATCATGTCGTGGAATTGAAAGGTACCCTAAAGCAAAAAAAAAAAAAAAAAAAAAAGATGCTTTCCTTACATTGCGATTTTAGGAAATGCATGAAGTTCGGCACCCAGTACCATTTGAAATGTTGGTAAAGATGTGCCAAATTGTAATGTTGTTGGAGAAATTTACGCGTCCGGATGGTCCATGGATCCAGTGTGCTGGACAAGTTGTGCATTGCCTTTTGTTAAGGTATCAATACGATACATGTTGTAAATGTGCAATGAAAACTTGAATTGTACTTTTCATTTGAAATTTCTAGTGCATGCCCTTTGTTAAGACATTGCTGCATACGAAAATTTGTTTTAATTTGCACGAAGAGTTGCCCGATGTTTTACGCTTTGGCATATAAGGTTTTTGGCATACAAGGTTTTATGTTGCTTGCATTTCACCTTTTGGGCCTAGTGTCGGATTAGGCATGAACCAACTAGTTCTAAAAAGAAACAAAAATAGAGAGTGGTTTCGTATGTTTCTAAATTGAAAGCAACTTTTCTTTGAGTTTCTTGTATCAAATAGATTTAAATATTTTTTAATGTTTATTTATTTCAAAAAAAATTCAGATAACTTTAGAAAAGAATCTTGAGTGTGACTATTGGTTATGTCTAAAAATTCAGTGAAAGTCAAAACTGGATATCGAAACAGTTGGGGTGAACATATTAAGTGTGACTATTGGTTGAGTGTTTGATTTACCGTAACGAATAAACCAAGTGACTGCAGTGTGACTATTTAATCTTGCAAAACAGAATTAACATACATCCTTGTGTTCATCAATCCCCAATACCCCAACTAGGCTTCTCAACGAGTGTTCACCCAGGAGTCCTATTGTTCCAAAGGACACGGCTAAAGTTGCCCTTGACCACTTCTAAACTAAATGACGCAGCATTTATCTCCTATTATCTTACCCAATTACCCCTAAACCGTTTCACGTTATAGGAACCGTGACACTAATAGAGTGAGGGGATGGATGAATTAGACAACTTAAAAAACTCTTTCCAAGACTACAGCGTCTATTCCACCAAATTTCAACCAATGTCGGGATGAAAACGGCCGGAAAATCACTCACCAGTTTTCTATAAGAAAAAAAAGCGGTACAACTAGACATAAAAATAAAAGTGAACTTATGAAATATCGAGAATTTTGAAAACAAACTGAATATGTCAAAATGATCGGTATACAAGAACTAAGTTTACAATAAATTCAAACCTATTCTATTCAAAACTATTTACCCCAGCATTAAAATTCACCATATGCATTTTCGTGTGTTGATGTGCTTTCAAAAGCTAGCCTTGTGACTTGTGGTGTTTTCTATCTTAAACTGTCCTAAACTCCTATTAATAATGCAACCTTGTGATTCATGATATTTTTATTCTCTCTTACTCTGCTCCAAATCTCTACTTTAATGGCACACTTCTCTTTCTATAATGGCACACTTCTTTTATTTTTGGGAAAAGGAACGCCATCCGTTGGATCTCATAACCTGTGGGCTAAGATTTAAAGTTTGTCCACCGGTCTTACACACCCCGACGCCCACGTCCGCGATCAAAAGTTACCCATATCGGAGCAGAGTTCGAATCCCGAAATCTTATTTGGCGCGCCGCGGCGCCGCCAAATATATCACTGCACGGACGCTGGGCGCCTTATTAGGCGCGGTGCCCCGGTGAAAGTGTCCCCGTGGCCGTGCGCCGATAGACATGAATAGGAAGCGGGCCCAATGAGTTGTCGATCTGTCCTTTTATTTTTAAACGAATTTCAAACTTTAAAATGTAATAATTTTCTCGTTAAACATCCGTTTTCAATTCCGCTTGCACCATTTATTTATTATAACGAGATCTATAAAACTAGATCCATGTTGGATATGTTTTGGGATAATTTTCATAATGACAAAAATTTACATCTAAAATACAAAGTTTTACATCTAAGGTACAAAGTTTTTATTGTTGGAGTACAAAGTTTCAAAATTTGGAGTGTAAAGTTTTGCCGAGATTAGAGTTGATGGTGTTGGATCGAGATTAGGGTTAACGTCGTTATGCTTTGAGATTAGGGTTTATGACGCTTTGTGAGATTAGGGTTCATGGCTTTTGCCGAGATTAGATTTCATGTCGTATGCCGAGATTAGGGTTGATGACGTTTGGCCGAGATTACGGTTCATGGAGTTGCCGAGATTAGGGTTGACATTGTCCGCCGAGATTAGTGTTATAAGCGTTTGTTGAGATTATGGTTCATTGCATTGCCGAGATTAGGGTTTATGGTGTTGTTGAGATTAGGGTTAATGGCTTTGCCGAAATTAGAGTTCATGGCTTTGCCGAGATTAGTGTTCATGGCGTTGTTGAGATTAGGGTTCATGACTTTTTCTAAGATTAGGGTTCAAGGCTTTTCTGAGATTAGGGTTCATTGACCTTGCTGAAATTAGGGATCATGACGTTTGCTGAGATTAGAGTTCATGGCGTTGCTGAGATTAGGGTTCATGACGTTTGCTGAGATTAGGGTTCATGACGTTTGCTGAGATTAGGGTTCATGTCGTTTGTCGAGTCACTAACCGATTATTAAATTTAGGGTTTTCGGGCAAGTGTCCTATTAAATGCATGCCCCCCTACTGTGCAATGGGTTTTGGGGGCAAGTGTCTTCTGAAAAGCATTCCCCTCTACTTAGCAATGGATTTGCTAAGTGTCTTTTCAAAAGCATGCCCCCTACTGGGTAATAGTTTTGGGGCAATTGTCTTTTCAAAAGTATGCCCTCTATTAGATTATGGGTTTTGGGCAAGTGTGTAATATAGAAATGAAAAGTTTTGAATGTTCATTTTTTTAATGTAGTATAAGTATTTTTGATGGACATAAGGTTTATGGTTTTTGAAAACAATGTTTTTGTACTTTCACTTCCATATGGATGTGAAACCATCCCCCGCCCTTTTATTTTACCCACAAATCCGATCTCCCTAAAGAGAAAATTTTAGCTTGTAGAAAAATAATTTTTTCTCGACCCCATTGATGGTTGACAGGAGGAAAAAAAAAATGGTCCAACGATGCTTGACAGGGAGAAACAACCCACTCTTACTACTCACGTGCGCCGCTACTGTTACTGGTGCATGCGCGCTGCTAGTTTTTTTATGGCGCATGCGCGCCGGTACCGTTCCTAGTGAGCGTGCGCCGTCCAGTGGCCCCTGTTCGAATCACAGCAATGACGAAATAGCAAAACATTTATTTTTTACCGAAAACACCGCTACCTCGACCAAATCGCCGCCAACGTACGCCTCTCCCTCGACCTTTTCCAAATCGCCGCCAACATGAGATCACGCGCCGCCGATCGACTCTGCTGCCGGTCCATTGATCGCACAGATCACCGCGCTCCCCAAGCTTCTCGGTCTCGGGCTGAGATCGTGCGCCGCCGGTCGACTCTGCCGCCAGTCTATCGAGCGCACAGCTCACCGCGCTCCCAAGCCTCTCGGTCTCGGGCTGAGATCGCGCGATGCCGATCGACTCTGCTGCCGGTCCATCGAGCGCACAGCTTACCGCGCTCCCGAGCCTCTCAGTCTCGGGCTGAGATCGCGCGATGCCGGTCGATTCTGCCGCCCCATCGAGCGAACAGCTCACCGCGCTCCCAAGACGACGTCGCGATGCCCTTGGTCATACGCTCGCGGCGCCCTTGCCCTCGACGTGGTGCCACGCGAGGCAACCAAGTACGCGATTCTTGTCATCTTGTGGTGATCAACCCGCACGTCCTCTTCATGGCATAAAAATGATTCTTGTGATGATCGGGCCGGGCATCAAGAAATGGCAACCCTCCGAGCAGCAGGTGTTCGACAAAATGCACATGTGCTTGGCAGATATCAATATGAATGGAGGTGTGGGTTCTTGCTGCAGAGGCCGTTATTACCATGACCAGTAGTCCTGAGGCTGCCAATGTGGTGTCGACCATGATGGCACGGAGGTGGAGCATCAACGCAGACAACTCTATCATCCGCACCTTTGTTACCACTCTGCTCTCCCTCTCTCCGAATAGAAATGAGGAGGCCCACATGTCAAAGATACATTACCTCAGCTTGGTTCAGAGGTGATCCTCCCTTTAATTTTGTTTTTCCAAATACATTCAGCATTCTCTTTATTTTTTATCATGGATATGTAAATCATTCTATCTTTTTGGTCCTTGCATGCTTGGCTTCTTTGGTTCGGCATTAGGTGCTTCTACCCATGGTAAATGGTTATGTTCTTAGTCTATGTTGTTTTGTTCAATTATAAGATGAGGCATGGATTTCAGCCGAAGTCACCTATGAAATGTGATTGCAAGATTTTATGCGAAAAATCTTTCTTGTATTATTTTCACTTTTAGGAATGAACTGACGACCATGGTGATTGTTTTTTCCGCTAACAAAAGGGTGTGAATAGCATGGTGAATTACAAGACTTAGAAAAACGATTCATCCTTAATCATGTGTTTGATGCAGATTTTGTCCTATTTGGTGGCACCTAGGCACACAAAATTTGCTAAATGTATTTATTCTCACAAAGGTTTTGTTTTCGTTCTCACTTGGCATGCGATCCAAGTATTATAATATTGATATTTCTTTTCTTTTAGAATATCACATGATCATATCTGAATCCAAGAACAAATGATGGACTCGGTTTTTGCCTGGTACAGATTTGGTAAATTCTGTACTCAGCAAACAAGAGAGGTTGGAGGTGAAGGTGAAAGAGCTCTAGGAGTTAGCAAGATGTCCTCGGAGGACATTCTTGATGTATGGTTTCTCAAAAGATTGAAATAGTTCAGTGGTGTGTAATAGGGAGCAAAAGTGAGGGAGTGCCTAAACTATTGCTGATGATTTGATGTCATCCAAAGTGTTATAGGATTCATATGACTGATTTTCAGTCCTGTTTTTGTTTTATTGTTTGTTTTTCAATTCATCATCAAACAAAATTGTGCCAAAATGTTTCTTAAATTAATCAATTTCATTCTATATACTTATGATTTAGTTTGGTTATTTTTAATTTTTATGTTATATTTTAGTTTTGTGATTTATTTTTTTTAGACGCCACCGTAGCGTTAGCATGGGCAATATAGTACTTATAATCTGAAACTGATGATCACAAATATTAAACTGATGAAATACATCAGAAATGAAAAACAAAACCCGGTATTAATGCGTGTTGGCCCGTCCCAGACTCCCAGAACACAATCAAGGGCCGAAAGCCACCCCAGGCCCAAGTCAGCCCATACCCAAGCCCCCAGATCCCGTCCACAACCTAGCCACACCAAACCCGCGTCACCCACCCATTCATCGACAGGACGACCTCGCCGGCGAGAGAGTGACAGATGGAGGCGGCGGCAGCGGCGGCCGGCGTGGAGCTCGGCTCCTCTAAACCCCAGATCGCGACGCAGCAGGAGATGGCGGAGGCCCGGGTGCCGCTCGCCTACCGCGACCAGTGCGCGCACCTCCTCATCCCGCTCAACAAGTGCCGCGTCGCCGAGTTCTACCTCCCCTGGAAGTGCGAGCCCGAGCGCCACGCCTACGAGAAGTGCGAGTACGAGCTCGTCATGGAGCGGATGCTCAAGATGCAGAAGATCCGCGAGGCCCAGGAGACCAAGGTCAAGGGCGGCGCCTCCATTGGCCTCATCCCGGCCACCGCCAAGCTCTCCTGATCCGGCCCCGCCCCGATCGGCTGGATTTAGGTGAGCCCCGACTCCGTCACGCCGTTTCGAATTTCTGTTCTTCGGGATTTAGCTCGGTTGCTGTGACTGCGTTCGTGATTTGGATGTGAGGGCCACATATCGTCTCGGGTCCTTAGGAATTCAGATTGCGTGAGTGGCGAATCATGCGCCTTGTCAGGGGAAGTAACATTGGGCAGGTGATCCGTCAGCTATGGGGTATACATTAGGTTAATTTGTAGACATTACAGACGATGCTCCTGACTGAATGGTTAGGGTTTTCAGGTGCTTCTGTCGCCGAGTAGCATTTGCAGAGCTAATTTAGATAGGGTGAACTCCGAAATGTGGCTCTTGATTCCTGGGAGCATGATGCTAGCTTGCTGCGAGTATTAAGAATTTTCGACATGAAAATCAAGCCACTGATATACATAGACATCTCATACCTGTCCAGTTTTTATTTCCTGCCCAGTGCTAGCTGCAGTTCCAACCATTGTGCTGCTGTATAAGGGGATGTTTGGATCCCCGCCACAGCATGCTTGCCTCAGGTTCGGCTTGCCACCAGCAGATGGCAACTGTTTGGTACAGCATCTAGACGTGGCCGCCGCAGCATTTCACCGTTATAAAATACGCCACAGTTGCGGTGCCAATTTCGACCGCCACAGCTTAGGCGCCGCCACACTCGCCACAAATGTGTGGATGTGAACCAAACATCCCCTAAGTCCATACGCTTATATATTTTGAGTTGTGATGTATCATGTACATGTATCGTGAGTACACAAACACAACAGTGCTGAAATGTTCAGAGATCAGTCTAGCTGGTAGGAAGTTTAATGGAACTTCATTATTTCTGCCCTGTGACCTGAATTTTTAGGGCTCCCAAACCACCTCAAATTGATTACATATTCTAGATTACTGTTTGGTGACATTATAACTAGAAATCTATTCTGGCTTGTAGCTCCTCAAGTCACTGGAAGAAACAGTGGTTTAGCAAGGCCTAGATTTTTGTTTATTGAACCAATTTTGATATCGGAAGCTTGGTGCAATTAAAGCAGACAATGTACAGAGTTAGCGATTTGGTTCAGCTATGCAGGCATTTTATTCCAAACACATCATTACTGTGAAGCATCAAATTTAATCAAAACCTGTATGGTAAACATGCCATAGCTTACCTATGCCAATAAACAGAATATTTCTCAATTATATCTGCAGGTTGCTGCAAGTAATGTTGAACAGACCAAACATATAGAGTTGCCATTTCATATCACAAATTTTTTATGGTACCACACCACTTAGCATTTTTGCAGTACTTTTCAGAATGTTCGGTCTTTTGGTGGGTGGGGATAATATACTGTCTTCAGGGGGATGCCACATGAAGAAATTGATGCACTCCCTTTTTAGCTTCATTGTTAAAGATTTTCCAGACCTTTGAGTTGAACTCTTCAACACGTTGCTTGTACTTTATAGCATTTGATCTTAAATACTCTGCGACAAACCCCTGCTGAGTTCATTTTATAGCAGAAAAATGCAATACAAAACTAATCCTTGAATACAATATACTGCCATGGGCGGACCCAGCCTTAGGCCATGTAGGCCTACCCTAAAATTTAGACCTTATTTAGTACCAGGTAGATTTGAAGGTCCAAATTAAAAAGGCACGTAGGCCTAGGCCTACCCTAAAATGTAGACCAAATTATTAGTACTCGGTAGATTTAAAAGGTCCAAACTAAAAAGGTTCAACTTCTGTTAGGTTCAAATTATATGGACCATATTAAATATGAGATATTTTTGCTAGGCATACCCATACCCTGTGTCTGCTACCGTATCCACTGTTCCTATGTTAGCAATGTAAAATTATTAGCCTAGGGCCTAGCCTGCTACAGGAGGGTCTGTTCATCTGTTGCCCATTGGGCTTGCCTTGACTATCTTGCAATCGTTCCTGTAGTAGTAGGATGGGGAACCCCTTAATGAAGTGAAAACAGCAACCTTGTAGTGTAAATTGAGATTCTACTTTTAATCTTTTGGGCATTGTATCCGATCACAGATATTTCCACTGAAAAGGATAACCACTGGTTCAAATTTACAATGGGGGTTTGCAGTTACAAGCATAATATGCCCTGTTAAGTGGATAAGTGCCGTAAATTTTTATTTCCATTTGCGACACCTAATTATTAGTTCTATTTCTTTACTATATTAGCTTTCCTTGTGTTACATATGGCTGGATAGAAACTCACCTTGATGTTAGTAATAGTAACTGATCTGGTTAACATTATCGATCGTCATGGAAACCAGGGGACAGGAATAGGAACTGTGCTTTTGTGAACAATAGATGCTGTCAGCCTGCAGTTTTACTCTGCACATCTACATCTACTGCATGATATTTGAAACACATCGGATGTGATATTTAAGGAATCTTTTGGATCTGATCTGGACCATATGGTTACAACCTTCCCACTGTAAACTGTCTTGTTAGCTTTTCTGCAGTCTTGTCTGATAATTCCATTTGCAGCTTGTGACAACCGACAACATGAAACAAACGACATAATAATAATGACAGTAGTACTCCTACACCTAGTCTCTTTTGGCTGGTCAATGTCCATTTGTATTTGTTTTGTTAATACTACCTTGGAGGGACTCCCAACACTTGCCTTTTACGAAATTCATCTTCAGAGCTATGTTACACCCCTCTACCCCGAAGAAATTCATCTTCAGAGTTATGTTACACTCCTTTAGGCTGTTCACACACCCTAGTCTGGTTTGGAATAATGGTGTTGATGTGCATCTTAGCTGAAGGTCAATCTCTTGGTTTTGAGCTGCAATTTAAGATGGCATAGGTGCTTTCTTCATGATTATTTTGTAAACTGAAACCATAGTCGTCCTGGCTTTGATGATATGGACCATTTGGTTTGCTTGTCTCCCATGTGAATGTATTACTACACTTGACGCCTAGCCCATAGGGGCCGTGTCAAATGATTCTGGGAATAAAAATCTTCTCATCATCCTATTAGGTGGCTGGGTTGGTTTATTCTATGCATTATTTGTTTTGGCCTGAAGCAGGGTTGGAACATAACACTGTTATACCATGTTACCTGTGTCTGCGGGACAATTTTGCTATGTCTTTGTTTCCCCGATGGCAGTAGTGCCTGTCCGGAGACTCATGTTGATTTAATTTTTTTCTGTAGCGCATGCTCATTTTTCAGTCCTATTAACCAGCTAGCTTCGTCTTGGATGCGCAGGTCTGCTGGCTATTGCAGCGTGCAGAGGCATCGTGCTGTGCAGGATCCTGAATGTTTGTTGTGTGAACAAACATGTGTTTGAATTTGGCATAAAGTTAACTGTTGTCTTGTTCCCTTCCCCTCTCTCCCTGATGGGCATCTTTGAGTTTCAATTTGATGATGTAATAAGGAAACATTCTTGTCCTATAACCGAAGACTGAATAGCGCCTTAAGTTTTGAATACAATCCGTGGTGTAGACTGACTCACCTCTGTTTGGTTGTTGGTTGGGTTGCTGCCTAAAACTAACTACTGCGCACGGCAATTGCAGCAATCTGTGCCTGGTATGCCGTGAAAGCCGTGTTTGTGTGGCTCTGAGCATGCATCTGAACCTGTGAGTTCCCTTGTTAGTTATTTTCGCTTTTACCAATCGATCGCTTGGGCAGGTTGCCAAATTTCGTGCGTGTTTGTTTACATTTTATTGTACTCCTTGATCTGACTGAGGTGGTTAATTGCTCTGCGGCAATGGTCCATACTACATACTACGGCGTGTTCGATGGTCCATACACTACGGCGTGTTCGATGTGGTGTGTTGTGTGAGTAGCATGTTTGACCTCTGGCTCTGGGGGCTCTGCAAGCTTGCAAATGCAAAGGGGCCGTGTTTGAGAGCATCTCTGACTTTGTGGCTCTGTAGCAGGGTTACCCAGCGCGGCCGGCAGGAACCGATTCATTATGCTCAAACGGTACCTTGGGCTGTGTCGAATCTGGGTGCCGAAATTGACATCGGATCCCTTGATAGTTTTGTCGTCTGTCCTGTTGGCTGTTTATTTCTTTCATCCCAGCTGGTTGGTTGCGCACATTGGTCGCTGGCCGCTGGGGACTGGCCGAACAGCGACGAGAGCCCGAACGAACGACGGCGGCGGCGGCGGCGGCGGTGGCTAAGCCGGCCGCGCAGGAGGGTACGGGCAGGGGTCCGTGCGGCTTGCCGGCCGCGCCGCGCCGCGCCGCGCCCTGCGTTTCCTTGTTACAGGTGGCCAGTTACTGGCAGGGCAGCAATGCATGTGCAGCATGTGCAACGTTGGTGGCCTAGCCGTGTACTTACTCCGTAATAGTGATCAGCGCGGCACCAGCGTGGGCTTGCTGCTGGCCGACCGTGCGGGGGGCAGGGGAATGATGATGGGCACGGAGAAAACACGCATGGGTCCTCCACCTCATCGAACCCTACCTGCAGGCTGAGCTCCTACTACTATTACATTCCGTCCAGTGAGCCTCTTGTACTCGCCTAAACGGCTAAACCCTAGACAGATAGGTCCACCTACCGTGGGACGAAACTTGGAGCGGAGACAGAATCATGGTCGTGGGGCGCGGACCACGGCATGGCACCCCAGATTTGGGCCTGCGCTGCGCTGTTCCTCTCGGCTCAGATATTGGCATATCACTGCTGTGGTGCGCTCAGGCCGGCTGGCCTGCTGGCCTCCCGCGCGCCTACCGTGCCATCATGCCCGCCTCCTGTCCTGCTGGGTGTCTGCTCGGCGGGGGAACAAAATGTACCGTGGATTCCTGATGCGTGTCCGGGCGTAGAGTGCTGTTACCGTGCTACGCAGGCAATAGGCATGGTCTTGTCCTTCATGCATCCGCCATGCATGTTCCCGTTCGTCACAATGCAAATGCTCTCTTATGTATCGACCTCGCTTTTTACATGAACGTACATGCACGGTTTGTTATGCATGTTATTCCGGCTTTTGGGTCCAACTAACTTTGACCCTCGAATAATAATCCTTGTTGCATTGGTCTCCTAACGACGACAGCGACGGTACAACGGCCATGCCGCCACCAAGGGCTGGCAGTCAACGTTATGATTATACTGGGGTAGAGACAAGGAAAACATTCGTCCACTTTGCAGAATCATCACTCTTCTTCCTGCTTTTATCCTCATGCATCAGGGCTGGTTTCTGGCTAACCAAAGAAAGCACAAAAGTGGCTCACACCTTGGCCATCCTTACAATCTGCAAGCAGCGAAATGCAAATTTCTTCAAAGAATTTACACGCAGAGCCCATAGTACAATATCCCTAGAAGTCATAAATGTATCCCCCTTTGGTATTTGGTCGGGGGAGGTATATCCCTAAGGGCTTGTTCGGTTACGTCGTTTTGACGCCAGTGGAGCTTATATAAACTAGAGGATGGCCTGCGTGATGCCACGAGATTCTCTTAAAAAATTATATACATATTATATAATATTTTGTATAGTATGTATATATATTTTTTTAATTAATAAGGGATGATATGAACTTAGTGGGGTAATGATTGTAATTTACATAAAAAGTTAGAACATCCGATGAGTTCACTTAGTGAATAATGATGTTGACACTTTACATGTGGAGAGATGTCATCTAGTAAGGTTTATCTTTATAAGAAAGTTTATATCTTGTAATGAAATTGATCACGGTGATTCAACGATACGTGTTCGCTTGTTTTTGCTTCAGCTTGTTTCGCAGAATATTATTAAATCATCATAATCAGCCATAAGCTAAAATCAGCCGAAGAGCTTCAATGTTCATTCTCAGCTAGATTCGCCGCTGGTTAGGAGTTACACGCGCCACCCGTAGAGTGAAGCTACTATTCCAACTGCACTGCAACGGCGCCCGTTAATCGGCATGCATGCCAATCCATCAGCGCAGGCAGGCCAGCATGAGCATAGCCGCAGCAGAGAGGAGAGGTGAAGGCTGGCACCGTCCTCGGCGGCACGGACGCCGAGCAGCAGCTCGATCATGTTGTGTTGGTTGGTTCCAAACGCGCATACACACGCACACAGCAGGAACAGCGAAAGATTGGGAAGGGGCAGGGCGGAGGGGAACATGGCAATGGCATGCGATCGATGCGGCTAGCTCAATTGCCCAGGAGACCGGCAGAGACATCATTGCTTGCAAGGCGCAAACAAGCGGATCATACGGCTCATCATGCCCTCCCATGCAGTCCCAGCCTTGGCAGCCCAGAGCCCCCTCCCCTGTTGCATGCATGATCCTTTACGCATGCCCTGCATCTGAATGTCCGTGTGCGGCGTGCGTGCGTGCGTCCACGTCTTGTCAACGCTTTTGCCGTGTCTTTTGGCAGGGTGATGAACAGGAAGTGAAAATATATATTGCAGTGGAACATCATGTGCCTATATATCAAAAAGATCAAGAAGAAGGTCTAGGGATTCATGATCTTAACATCACCTTTTTCAAGAAGAAGGTCTATTGAGTATAATAAATGGTACTTGAAGTTTCTCACGGAGGGGATCGAGGATGATATTTGGCAATAGTTACTACGTACCTTCACTACAAGTTAAATTGAAACCATATAACTCACATTTTAGTCCAGTCTTTACTTAGTAGCCTAGAATAATTTATTTCCACATTGGCAGAAGAGCATGATGTGTTTCGTTAGAATCTACACCCATATGCGGTCAATTCTCGGTGAAATCACATTAAGCATATACTCCTATATATATTTGTGGGAATTGAAAAGCACTACTAAAACTTTAGGTAATTTTTCTGAAGTACCTACTAAAACTAGCTAGCTAGCATGTAAGACATATCTATACCTACTAATAAAACGAGGAAATTTCAGTCCACCTTTTTTTCGTCCACCAAATTTTTGATCCTGGTCCGTCGCTTGTTGTCCGCCCATCGAGTCCAACGCATGTAGGCGCCAAGATTCGTCAAACCTTCGTGGCGCATGCTCCCTCTGTCCGTCCTGATTCCCTCCCACCGTCTCCGATTCCTCTAAATCTCTAATTTACTCCCGCAAGAATAAGCAAGTCGATGGGCCTTCTTATTCCTGAGGCCGTGTCCAGTAGGGACACGAGTCGAAGTTAAATAAGATTATATATTCCGCATAATGCTCACGACGGACACCTTCACAAACCTTGTGCCATTGGTCGCCTAGGTCAAGAGCAGGCTTACTCCTGTTGCAGCTTGGACGCAAGGACTAGAGGCCACCGCCAGATACGGAGCCAGAAGGGGCGGGTGGGCCTCTAGCCCACCTAAAAAATCCGTAATCAAGATTAATTACTGTAGTAAAAATAAAAAATCATAATTAAATCTTTATGTAAATCAATATCTCCTTTTTTTCAAATTTAAGATTTTTTTTAGGCTTCGTCACTCGCCACTGCTCTTGGTTGCATTCAAAACACAAAATTGGACCAAACAAAAGAAACTCCAGCTCACACAACCATGTTTTATTACCACTATGCGCACCAATTAAATTTAGAATTCCTTTTGATGGAGATGAGCCGGATTTAAGATAGAAATTTTAGAAATTATATCCGAAACATGTCAAATGGTTCATCTAAGCTCAAATTTAACAAAAATATTTCACCAGGATTAAAGAATCTTTATTGATATCATTTTACATGAAAATACATCTTAGCAAGTTAGCAGGCATATCAATACATATTGTCATCAAGGGTATGCATACATAGTGTCATGGACAGATTCAAATATAATAGAACTATGCGTGTGAGGAAGGTGTTATCTATACCTACTAACAATTTAAGAGTTAAAATAATCCACCCATTGCAACGCATGCGCACTTTTGCTAGTATGGTCCTTATGTGAGGACTGGGCGATAGCCCATGTGGTTCGCTTTGCTGGTGTGGAAGCAACCGCCATGGATTCGATTCCCATCGGAGACGGATTTACGCTCTTTATTTTCTTCTTAATGAAAAACCACCCAATTCCTCTTGGGTTGGATCACATATGTGTTCCTTATGTGACAAAAACGAGACAATTCGGGTTGCACGAGCTGTTTGAAACACAACTAACTCATTTCGCTAACCCAAAACCTCAGCTCGTTGCGTATTACATATGTTCGGCAGCACCTACTTGTTGGTCCATTTGCTTATTTTTGCAATTTTCATTGGCTCTATATATTTGGTCCATCCTCGAGAAGTCGAATTTACATGTTTTAGTTGTGAACGACAATTGGTTCAGGTGGCAGTAATTTTTCACTAGACAATTGGTTCATGTGCAGATTGTACATTCAAACTTTGATCAGCATTGTAACGGGGACGACGACACAAGGAAAGAAAGAGGATCTCTGTAGGATGGATCCGCTTGAACGTTGCTAGTACGGTGGGGCTACGCGCTACCGCCGCTGATGAGGGCCTGAGGTATGGCAAATGCGGCTGGGATTTGACCGGCGCATGCCATGGATGAGCAGCAAAAAAAGGTAACGCGGGCATGCATGTAGGGGACCTCGATCGTCCTGACCATCGATCTTGAGCTTCAAGAGTTCATTTTGCCTTTTAGTTAATCCTCTGATGGTTCCTGATCCTTTTGACTTATAGTCCAAATCTATGATGGCAATCCTTTTAGGAATGAGGGAGTATATTCTACTTCACAATGATGCGTCCTGCCACGAAGTGATCAGAAAAAAATAAATTCCCTCTGAGAACTTACGGGTTCGACGGATCGATCGGACCCTTCTCCTTGACTGCATGCATCCATAATGATCAGCTTCTGCCATTCAGATCTTGGGGGTTAATATACTTGATGTTGGCTAAGCTTTAAGTACCCTGGAATCCTGGATTCGGTCAGAGAGATCGATCGAGAGCATCTGAATTGAAAGAGAGATTCGATCGTCTACGTACAGATATCTCTGTGTGCGTGCAGTGCAATAATCCTCAGGGGCTAAGGTGATTACTAGTACTAATAGCTCCTAATATATCGCCATCGATCATCGCCATCATGCTGTTGTTGATACTTGACACTAGTAGCATCCATCATGTGACAATTTTGCTTGAAGAAAACATCTTTAATTATGCATGGTTGATAGCCTTTTGTCCTCCCGAGGCAAAAGGAGAAATCTGCTATCAGCTTTTATTTGCATGATAGAGGCTGATTCTCCCCTTTTGGATCTAAATTCAAAAGCCAAATCCTTGAAGCCACGAACTAAACAGGCGCCTACAACTACTACCTTTATTTTATTCTTCATTCATTCTTCAGTGAGGCCGGGCAAGATTATACTGTACTGTATCTGTATGCAGGGGGCTAGCTAGCTAGATGCAGTAGGAATTTTCACAGCTAGGAGTACTCCTAGTATATACTATGTGCATGCAACTCTTATTATCTCGTACGGCCGGCCGGTGTGCATGACAAGATTGAGGTTTTCTTGGCTGTTTCGATTGGACACACGCTTAGCTTCCTGTTGATACTCCCACTCCTACCATTGTTTTGTTTGATTTCCTTCATCTATCTATCAGTATGCATGTAAGCCGTTCGCCTGCATGCATGTTGCAGTCAGATGTCATCATGCATGGTTGATCACTTTCAGTTGCTGGAGCTGAACGGTTAGCAGTAAGTAATTCTAAGCAGGATTGACGATTGCTGTGAAGCTGATGGGAGAAGCAAGCAAGAACAGTGCAGTCACTGAGCTGAATGAATGAATTCAAGATTGCTGGTGTCTGTTTACAGGTAGCAAGTAGCAACGCATGCAGCAGTGCTGAGCAAGGGGGAGGAGGACAAACCAGGTGCATGTCAGGCCAGGCCATCCTGGCGGGAAGCTTGGCATGCTCTGCTGCTGCTGTCTTCATCTCCACTCGGGTCAACAGCTCTGCCCCAATCTCATAATTATCCCCTCCTACAGCAGGCATATGCTCTGACCGCATCTGAAACACCCCATTTGTCTCCGACCTTTTGTCTCGTCTCTTGCACTGCACTGCACTCTCTATCTCTATCTTTCCACCCTGCATCCAGCAAAATTAGGCCTTGTTTGATTGTTTCTTGCTTTCGTATTGTGCTTTGTTTGTTAGTTATCGTCCTACCATGGAGTTTCTCAAAAAAATCGTCTCGAATGTACATCTAAACTGAATTAGTTATTTTTTATACCTACATTTAATACCAAAACATATGTCTTTTTTAACGTGTATTTAATGTGATGATGGAGAAAAGAAAAAAGGATAGAAATTTTAATCTCATTCGTTCTCTCTCTACTCTGTCCCCTCCCTACTCTCCTCTTCCTCTCTCTTTCTAGTGCACTGCTAGCCTAGGAGTAGTATATGAGCTTGCCTGGCTGAGGATGGTCACTCAAACGTGCATGTGAAGTGGCTGGGCATCCAACCAAATATATGCCGGCTGCTGTCAGGTTGTTGGTGTTGTAGCTTGGAGCTGAGACTACGATGACCATGGTGAGGACGACGGTGGTCGGCAGGGAGAGGAGCGGCGGGGGCGTGAGGCAGTACAACAGGTCCAAGGTGCCTCGCCTGAGATGGACACCCGATCTGCACCACTGCTTCGTCCACGCCATCCACAAGCTCGGAGGCCACGACAGTATGTGTTGCTTGCCTGATCGTCTTCGACCTATCTTGCTCCTAGCTAGTTTCCTCGCTCTTTCTCCGGTTTGGATTGGATGCGTTCGTTTCTCATGATCTGAATATATCCGCATTCAGAGGCTACGCCGAAGCGAGTTCTGCAGCTCATGGGAGTGGGAGGACTCACCATATCTCATGTCAAAAGCCATCTGCAGGTCCCCTCTCTTGCTCTTTCATTAATTTGTTCTCCATTTCCTCTCTCTTGTAGCTTGGAGCTGAATAGTTTTTTTTTCTTCTCAATGTGTTGTCGAAGCAGATGTACAGGAACATGAGAAATGATCTTGGAATGCAAGGTACATATATACCCTAAGTGGTTCAGGCACAACCCTTTTTCTTTCTTCCCAGAAACGTTAGGAAAACTGAAAAGAAAGCATATGTTCTCTCCTTTCTTTTTCCATCCTGTAGCCTGTTGGCCGGGTCCCTCCAGTACGTACCGTAGACACTGAAAATAGCTAACGAGTTCAGTCTTTCTTGCCAAACAAATCAAGAAGTTTTATTCAAATATAAATCCATGACGTGAGTGAATAATGTGCATCAGTTAATGACAGTCTAATTAACCAGACTCAAAAGTTATTGAGACCAAAAATATATATATTTCTTGAACAGTTACTAGTCATGAAAGAAAAAAGGTTGTACTAGCTAAGTTGTTGTCTCTTTAGTTTTTGTTCTGAAGGGAATTGTTTCTTCAGGGGATTGTAGTCATGGCCCATGGGAGAGTGAAAAAAAAATGTTCTTTCTAGGAATTCATGCGTACTCCTCATTCACTAAAAGAGCGTCGTTTTAGCTTTTTCATAAAACTTATTGGACCATTCGCCTTATTCTATTTTTTTTATAATTATTATTTATTTTGTTGTAACTTATTTTATTCTTAGATAGATATATACTTTAGTAATGATTTATTTATTTTTTAAATTTAAAAAATTTAAAAAAACAAATTGTCAAAGAGAAAACGGGGCTAAGGGACTTGTTTAGTTGCCGCCACCGCCTGCCGCCGCCATCGCCATAGAGGCGGCGCCACAAGCGTGTGGCCAAAAAGTTTTTTTTTTTTTGAAAGAACAGGAGGAGCCATGCATTTTTATTAAACAACCAAGAAGTGCCAACATTTGAAGAAAACAAGAATATAAAAAGAAGCTTACAAGGGTCCTTTACGGCAGCCATGCATTTGCTGCTGCAGTGCCGTAGTTGTGGCGAGGTCACCTACTTGCATGAGATGTGTTGCATGACGCGGTGCCTTTGTGCTAAACCAAACACCCTCTTTGGTTTTTAGCCGCCAATAACTGTAGCATGGTGTAGAACCAAACACATGTAAAAACCAAACACATGTAAAAAAAATGGCTCGCCGGGTTGGGCAGGCAATGTGTGGCGGGGAGCCAAACAGTGCATGGATGGCACGATTCTCGACAGCCATCTTCTTTTGTGTGTGTTTGTGATTGTTTGCATAACATGCAGCGCTTTATCCTCCGTGTGCATGCATGCTTACACTACACACACAGCTGCTGTACTCCATCTCATCAGTTGAGAACCCGAGAGAGAAGAAAACCAAAGCTGCTAATTCTTTTGGCGATGCTGTGATCAGGGACGATGCAGGTGCATCGGATGGAGGATCAGGAGCACGTCTACGGAGGCGGCATGCATACCAATCTACAGCCGCCGCAGCAGCAGTGCGATGATGAGTGCTGCATCTGCCACTCGCCACCAAAGCCTGGAAAGGAGGCGACGCTGTTCCAACGCCAACTGAAAAGGTCACTGCCTTTTATTTTTTACTCATTATTGATTCTACTTGTGCTGCTATTGCTCTGATCCTCCTGCTCATCATCAGTCACGTCAGGATGGTGCCACTGCACCCATTCGCGTCGTGAATAATGACAAAACGATTCTATAGACGACCTGCCTTTAATTCAATTCGGTTTCCTTTTTTTTTTTTTCTTTCAATCAGTTTTTGCGCCTGAGTTAACGTTGCACAGTAGACACTGGAATGGAATATTAATTATTCCTTTCCTGCCTGACAGTATCTTGAATAATTTGTTGTTGACATGAGAGACACGGACAGTCTAAGAGACATGATGTCTGCATTGCCTCTTATAGTTAGTATAGTACCGCTGCATTATTTATGTATACCAAGGAAGATCTTGTGGAATGTTTGTTCCTCTGTATTTATAGCCGTCGGATCGAGCGTCGTGACAGAGAATAACTGATCGATCAACCTTGACGTCGTCGTATCGTATGTGTGGGTTTGGGTAGCAAAATAGTTTTAAAAATAGTTTTAAAAAAAAAGTCGTACCTAAAATGCCAAGAGCTGGTTCCATTTCCCAAATGATCGTGCTTAATTTACTGAGTGTCAAGTTTTTTTTTTTCCAAATACACTGTAGACACATGCTTATGAAAACTGATTATTGTGTATTGGTGATGGAAACCTTGGCTTCAAATCAAACTAGTAATGTGCAGGGATTGGAGCGTGCCAACTTGGTTCTTTCTTGTTTTATTACCAGTAAAACTTTTTATTTCACACGTACGGCATGCACGATGTGAAGTAACGATGCGTGTCTGTATGTATGGATGCAACCAAATGCAAACAACAGGGCGGAGACGAGGCGTGGGCGGGAGGAGCAGAATCAGATCGATGGGAACAGCGCGAGCCCCAACACCAAGATGGTGCTGCTGCGAGGAGGAGGCCCAGGCCCAGGAATATGTGAGAGCGACGGGTCACCGAGCGGCGGCCTGTGCTGCTGCTCGCAGCAGCAGCAGGCATGATGCAAGCGGCCATGGGCGTGGCTGCCGCTGCCGGCCGCGCTCCTCCTCCTCCGTTTCCGCCTCTACCTCGTCATGCGGAGATGGTGGAGCCCTGCCACGGCCGGGGGCCGGGAATAAAGCAGACGACGACGACGATGGGGTCCGGCGCAGACGACGGCGGCGAACACGCTCCTCCTCCCAGTCGCAGTCCCAGCACGAGCAGCAAGCAGCGCTTCACATTCTTGGGCTTCGTGGTGGCGCCTCCTCACTGCTGCACCAGCAGCCGTTTCGAGGTATGTATGCACACTGCTGCCAGCCACTGCATCTGAGAGGTGATGATCGAGTGTTGAGGGGACAAAGCGCATGGATGGGATGGATCGCGCACTGGTGCATGCATGCAGCCAAACCCTGGCTGCCTGCTCTTCTGTTCCGCCGCGAGCAGCGCCAACAGCAACAAGGCCGGCGTGCATGCCCAGTGCCGTGTTCGTACGTCCGCGTGTGACGCCGTGTGGGCGCGAGCATTTTTCTTTTCGATCTGCACTGCTCGCTGGTTCCTTGTCCTCCTAGCTCGACCTCGCGTGTGGCCTAGCAACTCTGCATGCAGTAGGGGTAGGGCAGTGCATATGCAGGCCCCTCTATTCCTTTCTCTCGCAGTCTCTCTCCCCTGATGCGTGCGTTCGTGTGGGCTAGGGGATGTTGCATTGTCTCCTCAACAGATTCCCAATCGCACAAAAAGGCAAAACGTACTGAAGTGACCGCACTGGAACTCAGGCTTATTGCCTTTTCCTTTTGTGCACAAAATACTAGTCGTAGTCCTTTGTTTAATTGGACCCCAATGGATTTTAAGAAAATGATTTTCGAATCTGATAGAAAAAAATCAGAATCCAATGCTGATGTTTTGGACAACAATTTTTCTAGTATCATTAGAGTACACATATTTATTAATATGTATACATTTGACTTTGATTGCAATTTTCATATATAAGTATTTAACTTACCTCATCAAAACATAGTAAACTTATCCAATGCTAACCGAAGTGATGGTTTGCACGTACGCAGATGCCCGGCACGGCTCTCACGCATCGCAGCTCCGTGGAGGCACGCGGCGGCGGCCTCGAGACACCGCCGAGCAAGACCACCGTGGTCCAACGACAAGTCGGCGATCCCTGGTCGTCGTCGTCGGTGGGTTCCGACGACGACTGCTCGCTCTCTCTGTCCCTAGCGCTGGATACGAGAAGCCGCAGCCGCAGCGGCGACGAGGTCAGCCGGCTCTCGCCGACGGCGACGGCGTCGTCGAGGAGCCGAATCAGCCTCGAACTGTCCTTGTCCACGCTATAGAGCCGTCAAGACTCAAGTTAACCTGCGTGCGTGCGTGCGTGCGTGCACGTCCCATGTTTGGTATGATGCGAGTTGGTTGGTGAGTGGAATAGCTTATTATTGGGCCTCTTGCAGGCCGGGCTAGCTTCTTGGTTCAGTGTAGCGTCCAACAATTTTCGCCTGGTGGTGTTTGTTGCAGCTCATTCGGCCCATGTGTAATATCAGTTATTTTTCCACTAGGAAGAGCCAGATGGTCTTGATTTTTGTCATGTCGATTTGGCGTGAATTTGGTACAACTCTATCCAGACAAGCTAAACTTGGGTTCAGTTCAAACACATTCTACGTACCTTGGTCGCCTCCTGCTCCAGGAGTTTACTCAAGCTGATAATGAGTCCGTGTCTCCATCCCTAGTTTCTTTTTATCTCCAAAGTGGCAAACAAGGCATAGAGAAGTTAGTACATTCTACCTTGGTAGATCCCTAGAGAAGATAGGAATAGAGAATGTCCACCGATAGTACATTCTCCACTTGTAAATTTACAAGACAGAGAATTTTTTTTCCTCATCTTGGGAGATCAAAAATCAAGAAGTTTTATCTAGGATCTCCCAAGGTAGAATGTAGAGATGGACATTCTTACAAAGTGGAGAATTTTTTCCAAAACAAGATATAGAATCTCCCTCCGGATCTCCCAAGTTAGTACATTCTCTTATTCAAATTTTTTGCACAAATATAATTTATTTTGATAGCGTGATTGATTTTTAATTTGCATAAATAGACAGATAAGAGAATGTCAACAAAAGTCAAAAGATATAGAATAGGCGTGAATCTCCACAAATAGGCGTGAATTTTTTTTTTTCTCACCAAATTCTTTATTCCTATCAATACGGAATCTCTATTGCTATCAGATGACCGATTGTGGAGCAGTTCGGAAATTGGAAGTGCCTCCCAAGGTGAGGGTCTTTTGGTGGAGATCAAGCATATCCTGTTGGAATGCACGGTGGGAATTAGTTTCAGACAAGATGACGACCGGTTTGAAAATTCCAAGTTTTCAATCAGATTCATGGGCCTCAGACTTAACTCTGAATATCGGCTCTGTCGATATGGGCGCTCTGGACCTTGAGAAACGAAACGCCGGCATGCTGACCCTGCACCAGAGGCAGTCATTTGGGCCAGTGACACAGCTGAGAGACAGGTAATGGAGCTTCAGGTTGTCATCCGTGACCATGTTGGGAATTTCGTCAGTGCACAAGCCGAATGGCACAACAACGTCCTGGATGGGGAGGCCGTTGGGCTGCAGAGGCATGTTGTACGTTGGGCAGCAGCTCAGCTCGGTATTCATTCAGAAAGCATATATGAGGCTGACTGCCTGGAAATCATTCAGCTATGGGATGCCATTTGCATCAAATTCATCAGGTTATAGCAGCACATTCAGTAGTCAACCCATGGCCTAGCTTAATAAATTCATCAGGTTAGCGTGGATTCAGTTTCGTTCTACTAAAGCCATGGCCTAGCTTAAATTCAGATTCATGAACAATTCAGTAGTATTAGTCAAGTACAAAAACAGAAGGCTCTCTGTATAACGACCGAACCACTGAAGCAAAGCTGCTCACGATGTATTTAGACAGTTCAGAAAATTGATCCACGATGTAACTGGACATCACATATGCATCTGGACAGTTGAGACAATCGATCGACAATGTAACTGGGACAACACGAACAAATTGATTACTGATTGCAACTCAAATGAAGAACCGTTAACAAGAGATGGAATGAACCTGATAACTTGGAAACAGAGTAGCTGAATAACAAAGCAAACCAGACTCGAATCGACTCAAACTCACGACGAATTACACTTTGGCAATCGAAGAATCAACCAATGCAATTTTATTTTGTGGTATGGTGACGACCCCAAGGACGCTCCTGCTCTCGCCGACGAAGGAATGGATCACACCTTGATGCTGAAGCTGAGGAGGAACTTGTTCAGGCCAGCCTTCCAGCCGCCGCTGCCTTTCCTGCCAGGGCTCGCAGTAGCCTTGAAGCCACCGCTCTCGGGGTTGCCGTCACAGCCTCGTGGCCGGCTTCCTTGGCGGCACCCTGGGCCGAATCCTTCTGCCAGAGCAGGAAGCTCCGGCACCCGTTGAAGGTGATCTTGTCGTCTTCTTTGAGCGCTGCAAGGGCAAGGCAACAGATGAGATGGAATCGAATCGTGCGTCGGAGAGCCGAGAAGCAAGCAAAGAAAATCCAAATTCCGACGAAAGAGATAGGTAACAGATCGATGTCGTTACGTACCACCGGATCCGCCGTGGGCGGTGGAGAGGACGAAGCCTGCGGGGTCGGTGCCGAGCAGCGGCATGCGGCCCTCGCGCGCGTAGCAGCGGAGCGCGGCGCGGATGAGCGAGGCGACCGTGTCGCCCTCGAGCACGATGAAGCGCAGCGGGCCGGCGCTCCCGAGGACGGTGACCGTCACCAGGATGCGGACGGGGTCGCCGGACCCCGCGGAGGCGGCGGCCTTGCCGCGGAGCTCCGACCGCCAGAGCTTCATCGGTTGCGTGGACGGCATCGCGACGGCCATCAGATCCAGGACGGGAGGGGGATCGGTGGAATCAACCGAGTCAAATCAAATCAGAGAAGCGGCGGCAGCGGCAGGCGACGGGAAGCGAGCAAGCAAGCAAGGGAGGGAGGGAGGGAGCGAGGTGTTCAGGGGTCCAGGCCGATGCAGCGGTGGTACCAGCCCTGCATGCAGCAACCGAAGCCGCGGAAGGAGGCCTTCTCCGGCTGCGGCTGCGAGGCGGCGGACGTCGCGCGGGCTCCCACCATTCACGAGGGGCTCGTCGTCTTCACCGGTGCGGGGTGCGGGTGGGGGGATCCGCGGCGCGCTCGCTTGTTTGCCCTCAGGAGCAGGCTGCGGCGGCGGCGGCGAGTGGGAGGAGGAAGGAGAGGAGGAGAGGAATTCGATTTGGTTGTTGTTGGCTTGCAAGGGCAGGGAAGCGTTGAGGAAAAAGACGGAGGAGATGCTAACGGAATATATGGCGCGAGAGGTCAGGTTAGGTTTGCTTCGGCGGCCGGCCGGCCGCGTGGTGGGTTGGGAACGCGTCCGGCGATCCGAGTAGAGGATCTGGGTCGTTGATCGAGTAGGCGGACGGCGGACGCGGGCTTTAGGCGGTGGGTGGGTCGTCCGGATGTGGCGCCAGGGGGTTTCCTTGGAGCGCCCGCTCTCAGCTTTGCTTGCCGCGTAGGGTTACTCGGTTTGGCTGCCTCTACACCGGTTTTTCTGGCCTTCTGCCAGCAGGTAGGGTCGGTCAGTCCAGGTGGATGGGTGGGTTCGGTGTGGGAATTGGGCTCAGGTGGGCTAGAGCTTTAACTTGGATTGGGCCTTGGGGGTTGGGGCACGGTGAAAGGACAGAGACTCGTAGTTGAGGCCCAATAGGATCACGGTGAAAGAGTGATTTGTACTGGGTTGGGGCACGGTGAAAAGATAAAGACTCGTACTCGAGGCCATAAGGATTTGTAACTCAAACAACTCGTAACGGCCCGGCCGGCGGCCCTATATATAAACAAAAGACCCGCACCACCTAAGCCTTTCTCTCAATCGTTCCAATCTACTACTAGTCGGCTGTTTGCAGACGCCAGACGAGACGAGGAGTTGACGCTAGACGAGACGAGAACTGGAGAAGTGTATTAGGTTTTAGTCCACCAGCCACTATGGCGGCCGTGAAGATTGAAATTGAGGAAATTTTTCAGCAGATCATGACTGAGGCATTAGATTTGGTAAGATTTATAATTAATATCTCGTATTCATATTTCTATCAATCAGTCTGAATTTGTGTTTTTATAACCAAATCAGTCTATCCCTCGTTGTGTTCGGTTAAGCATGTGTGTTCTTAATTTGTTTTAATCTAACACATGTACACATCTGTTACTACTTTCGCAGGAGCACATCCCCATGCACGAATTGTTTACAATTCTTAGATGCAGCAAGGAGGGGCTAAACTCCAACGAAGCCCAGATACGCGCGACCGTTTGCGGTCTGAATAAATTAGAAGAAAGAAAGGTCATTATCGTTCCTATATTATTTTCTCATAATTTATCTTCTATTTATTTATTCTGTCCCGATCTTAAAATCAAGACAAATACTAATACGTCCAAAAACACAGTAGTTAAATACATTAAATATTAAACTGAAATTAAATATTGTGGTTATTTGCAACACCATGATCCAAAACACAGTAGCAATTAAATACATTATTATATATTAAACTGAAATTATTAATATTGCTGGTTATTTGCAACACCATGATCCAATGGCGGTGCCCACTAGTGTTGTTGTTAGATGACTAACACCATGATCTGATCTTATGGTATCCACTAGTGTTATTGTTAGATGACTTGGGTGGTTAGACTAGATGTTTAAGTCCAAATAGCATTAACGTTTTTTTTTTTTTGAAAACAAAAATAGATTTTAAGTGTCCGATGAAGCCAGATCTTTACAATATTTAGGAGAAAGAAGTAAAAAATAGCCTACCAGAATTCTCGATTTTTTTTCGTTAGTGAGGACGGCTGATTTTATTTAGTTTTTACATATACCATTTTGTCATAAACTGAACAGTACGGTTTCTTTTAGCGTATTGATTGATTGACACATAATCTATTAAATTATGTGTTCTAAAAAATATTATTTGCAATATACGTGTGTACTTTGGCAGCAAATAAAATAACAGTGTCGTACGTCCATCATTCTGTTTGCAGGAGAACAAGGTGTTGAAGTTCCTAGGTTTTATGAACAATCCGTTGTCGTGGGTGATGGAGGCGGCCGCTGGGATAGCCATTTTGCTTGCCAATGGCGGCGGCAGGCCGCCGGACTGGCAAGACTTTGTCGGCATCGTGGTGCTCCTTATCATCAACTCCACCATCTCATTTTTTGAAGAGAACAATGCCGGGAACGCCGCAGAGGCGCTCATGGCCAACCTTGCGCCTAAGACCAAGGTGTTGCGCGACGGCCGATGGAGCGAGGAGGACGCGGCCGTCCTCGTCCCGGGAGACATCATCAGCATAAAGCTTGGCGACATCATCCCAGCCGACGCTCGCTTGCTCGAGGGCGATGCGCTCAAGATTGACCAGTCGGCGCTCACTGGCGAGTGTCTTCCAGTCACCAAGAACCCCGGCGACAGCATATATTCAGGTTCCACATGCAAGCAGGGAGAGATCGAGGCAATTGTCATCGCCACCGGCGTGCACACCTTCTTTGGGAAGGCGGCGCACCTTGTTGACAGCACCAACCAGGTCGGCCACTTCCAGAAGGTGCTCCGTGCCATCGGCAACTTCTGCATCGTAACCATCTTGATTGGCGTATTCGTCGAGGGCATCATCATGTACGCGGTCCAACACCGCCGGTACCGTGAAGGCATCGACAACATCCTCGTCCTCCTGATCGGCGGCATCCCTATTGCCATGCCTACTGTGCTTTCGGTCACAATGGCAATCGGTTCCCACAGGCTGTCGTCGCAGGGCGCCATCACCAAGCGCATGACTGCCATCGAGGAGATGGCCGGCATGGATGTGCTATGCAGTGACAATACCGGCACGCTGACCCAAAACAATCTCAGTGTTGACTGCAGCCTTGTTAAGATTTTTGCCGCGGACCTTGAAAAGGAAGATGTTATCTTGTTCGCTGCCAGGGCATCTAGGTTGGAGAACCAGGACGCCATCGATGCCGCCATGGTTGGCATGCTAGGTGATCCAAAGGAGGCTAGGGATGGCATTGAGGAAGTGCATTTCTTCCCCTTCAACCCCGTTGACAAGCGAACAGCCCTCACTTATATTGACCTCCTGATGGTAGCTGGCACCGTGTCAGCAAGGGTGCACCCGAACAAGTACGTAATCATGGCTCTCTCTTGATCTGAAAATGTTTTGTTTCTTGGAGTAATGCTCATCTTTGTATCTCCTAAAAATCTGATTGCATTGTGTTTATTTACTCCCGTGGCGTGCATGACTATAGATATTGGCTCTTTGCAACTGTGGAGATGACGTCAAGAACTTGGTTCACACTGAGATCGACAACTACGCCGAGCGTGGTCTTCGATCTCTTGCAGTTGCAAGACAGGTACGATTTTTACTTTCAGAATGTGTAATCGATCATTATTCTACTTTATGTGAGCTTTTTTTTTTTTTTGTCTAATCTAACTTTATCTTGTTTTTTTTCTACAGCGAGTTCCGGAGAAGAGGAAAGAAAGCCTCGGAGAGCCATGGGAATTTGTGGGTCTGCTTCCTCTCCTTGATCCACCGAGGGATGACAGTGCTGAAACAATCATGCGTGCGCTCAACCTCGGTGTCAATGTGAAGATGATCACTGGTACATATCTCTGGTTGCCTGACTCTTTTTAGGCTACAGACGAGACTGACATGATTTGATAATGTCATCTGCAGGTGATCAGCTCGCCATTGCTAAGGAGACCGGGAGACGGCTAGGGATGGGCTCAAACATGTATCCATCATCGGCTCTGCTTAGGCTGAGCAAAGATGAAGCCACCGCTTCGATTCCTGTCGATGAATTGATTGAGAAGGCCGACGGCTTTGCCGGGGTCTTCCCAGAACATAAGTATGAGATCGTTAAGAAATTACAAGAAATGAAGCATATATGTGGAATGACCGGTGATGGTGTCAATGATGCTCCTGCTCTGAAGAAAGCCGATATTGGAATTGCCGTTTCTGGATCAACTGATGCAGCACGCAATGCCTCTGACATTGTGCTCACTAAAGAAGGACTCAGTGTCATCATCAGTGCTGTGCTCGCTAGCAGGGCCATCTTCCAGAGGATGAAGAATTACACTGTAAGTATTTGTATTCCTTTTGCGACAATATTCACTAATTCCTTACCCTTCTGGCCCTAATTCCTTCTCTTGTTTTTTTGGTTTAGATATATGCGGTATCAATCACAATCCGTATTGTGGTAAGTTATTTTTACTTAGGCTCTGCAAGAAAATCTAGAGATTATGGTCTTATGGCCAAATTCTTATTTACTGTATTTCTCAAAAAAAAACTTATTTACTGTGAACTGTGAATGTGCAGCTTGGATTCTTGCTGATTGCACTGATATGGAAATTTGATTTCTCACCATTCATGATTCTGGTCATTGCCATTCTGAATGATGGTAAGTTTACAGGAACATATGCACAGTAATGGTTGTATATTGTTGACTGCTTTTTTTTGCATTCAATACTTATTATTCTGAAGAAATATGGTGTATGATTTCAGGCACTATCATGACTATCGCAAAGGACAGAGTAAGACCATCACCACACCCTGATAGCTGGAAGCTGAATGAGATCTTTGCCACAGGCGTTGTGTATGGAACCTACATGGCTGTGATGACTGTAGTCTTTTTCTGGGCCATGAGAAGCACCGACTTCTTTTCTGTAAGCATATTTTCTTCTGTCTCGATGAACACTAATCCAAGTTTAGCATCAATGAGATCACTAACTGCCGGACATAATATTTCTCCTGTGGCAATGCAGAATACCTTCCACGTGAGATCTCTGCGCGACAGCACCGATGAGATGATGTCTGCCCTGTACCTGCAAGTGAGCATCATCAGTCAGGCCCTCATCTTCGTGACGCGGTCTCGCAGCTGGTGCTTCACCGAACGGCCCGGCTTCCTGCTGTGCGCAGCTTTCGTCGTCGCGCAGATCGTAAGCCACCCTACTACTATCTCTTTGAATTCTGATGGAGCATGCGTGCCATATCGATCCATCTTGACATCCAATTGCCTGTGGTTGCAGGTTGCCACTCTCATTGCAGTACTCGCCAACTTTGGGTTTGCCCACATCAGAGGAATCGGATGGGGGTGGGCGGGCGTCATCTGGCTCTACAGTCTCGTCACCTTCCTCCCCCTCGACCTGTTCAAGTTCGCCATCCGCTACGTGTTGAGCGGCAAGGCCTGGGACAATCTCCTGCAGAACAAGACGGCATTCACGACCAAGAAGAACTACGGCGGGGAGGAGCGCAGGGCGCAGTGGGCGACGACCCAGCGCAGCCTGCACGGCCTCGACATCGAGGCGGGCGGCGGCAGCGGCGGCTACAACGTGGAGATGTCGGAGATCGCTGAGCAGGCCAAGCGGCGAGCGGAGTTCGCGAGGCTGCGCGAGAAGAACACGCCGAGGGGCCAACTCGAGTCGTCGGCGAGGCGCAGGGGATCGACATCAACGAGAGCAGGAACCCCGTCTACAGCATGTAAAACGTGAGCGAGCGGGCGTCGTCGCTTCCGTACTCGTTGCGCATTTTTTAGAGCGGTACACCACGCAAGTGCACGCCCTCGTCAGTAACTTGGTTATTATAGCTAGTCACTAGTCAAATTATTACACCGTTGGAGTTTTGTTCTTCTGAATTTTGTTTATCATCTCTGCAAGTGGAGAGTAGAACGCATCGTTAATTTAGGAGTCGGGTTCTTTTATTTTTATATATAATTTCTATTTATTTATATTCTTTAATTATCATGAACTAGTATAATGTAATATATATAATGTAAGTGCCCAGTGCTGTGCTCGTGAATTTCAGCGTGTTTTTTTTGATGTTATTGTTATCGTGTCTTCTCTTTTTTTTGTGTTTTTTTAATTTATTAGCAAACATGCCGGTGCGTCATCATCAAAAGCTTGATCTATTTGCTTCAGCTTGCTGAACATCTTTACAAGTGTTAATTTGTATAGGTGTTTTTTTTTGTGCTGTTGTGAACTGTTGTCATTTTTTTTTTTTGGAACGGCAAAAGCTTTGCTAAATTTTATTAGACGATATAAAGGAAAAAAAAAAAACAAAAACAACAGCCACACACCACCTTACAACTCAACTAGGAAGAAAACTGTGCAAGAAAAGGAAAAGAGAGCTAAAAAAAGCCGATGTCGAGTGTACTGTACAAGACTGCTACTCATGTACTGAACATGTTGCTCTAACTATGAATTCTGCATCAGTGATTGGTGGTCTTGGCTAAACGATATTGATTTATGTCCTCCTTGCATAAAAAAGCTACTCCCATCGGCTGCAACTGTTGATTCTGAAACACTCTTCTATTTTGTTCCTTCCGCACATTCCACCATAGGTATATTAGGACTCCATCAACTTCCTTTCTGGTTCTCTTATCAAACTTTCGTCGACATCTCCACCAAAACTTGTTTATTGAGCCTGCTTCGTTAACCGAGTTTAGAATGGTCAGGTTAAACCACTGTTTTATGTAACTCCAAACCTCTTTGGTGAATGGACAATCTTTGCAAAGGTGGGTAGGTGTCTCCATACTACTAGTGCATAATTTGCAATCCGTATCCTCAGTCCATCCACGCTTTAGTAGATTGTTTGCCGTTAAAATTTTTTTTGTGCATGAGTGTCCAAGCAAAGAATTTGCACTTCTGTTGTCATTTTCGGTGGCAATCACAAATGAATAGGCACATTAACAGAAAACAATGAAGATGATTTTCTTATATTTTATAAAATATTTTTAAAAGCTATACCTTATCTGTTGGCATTGTTCGAATTAAATTAAAATACAACTAATATAAAGTTTTTTTCCCTTCTGTTGGCAGAAGAATATTCACTCGTAAATCTATACCTAATTACTTTAGTTTCCTATTATCTTTCTGTCGGTAGAGGTATCACGTTCAACAACTTTGTGAATCCATAAAAATCTTTGATGAATACGACTGAGACCTCTTTTTGATATGAATATAGATATAGATGGGTACGTAGATATAAATTAGATTGATGACAAACTACTTAAGATTTTAGTCCACGGACTGACTAGTATATCGCCTAGTCCGAATTCTAATAGTACTCAGTTTTATCCCTATTTTATCCATCAACAACATAGATATATAGATAGATTTGTTTTTTTTTTATTTTTTTTTTTTTAGAGACCACGCCGTTGGCTTTTCATTAAGAAGAGGAGTGTTAAAATAATATCACGGTAACCATGTAGTTACCGAAATGGCCTAAAGACTTACACCCCAAAGATTACATTGTTGGGTTTGCGACCAAGGCAAAGAGCAGTGAAACAACTAAATCGCAGCCGCTGCCAAGAGTTCCCGCAGTCTTATGTTGCCGGCTGAACACCAGCGGTCGGCCTCATCCTTGATAAGTGCGGCAACGGCGGAGGGCGGGACGCAGACCGATCAAAAGTTCTCACATTGCGTTCCTTCCGGGCTCCAACCAACTAGGAAGAAGGCGGAGTCAAAACCGCGACGGAGCGGCTTGGGGCACCATCTTGCGGCAGCGCAACCACCAGTGCATGAATTTCTCCTCAACCACAGTGATTGTGTCGACCAAGTGTAAGCGCTGCAGAACAATGTGCCAAACCTCCCTGCTGAAAGGGCACCCCAGCAGGATGTGATGGATGGTCTCAGGCACCTGATCACAGGATATAGATAGATTTGTAATATTTGGTCTAATTCTTGATCTCAAGAGAGACGAAGCGTGTTTTTCCGTTGTCCATATGGCATACAATTCCGTAGCCTGCCTGACGGTTTTGCCTGCAAAAAAATAGTATCCTTGGGCAATAGCATCCTCTCCCTTCCAATCTTCTGCCATATATCCTCCTCCTCTCCTTGAGGTATCTCAAAATTAATTCCTTCGGTTTCGACTTCCTTCACCGTCTTGCTATTTGTGTGCATACGCGTCCGTCCATGTGCATCACCGAGATCTCCACGCGCGCAAACCTCGTACTCCCTTGGTGTCATTGGAGCCATCATCAACCTCCAGATCACCCCGCGCGTTCGCCGGCGCCCGGATCCCAGCCGGGCTGACTTTCACGCGCGCGCGCACGCGCGCCCATGGCCGCGCCGCCGCCGCCGTTGCCCGTGACGCGCGCCGCCGCCAATAATGACGCCGTCGTCCCTGACCACCAACAGCAGCAGCAGGGTCACGGCGGCGCGGGCGTCGAGGTGCGGCGGGCGGCCAAGGTTCTGCTGTTCCTGGCGGCCGTCGCGCTCCCGTGCCTCGTGCTGTACCACCGCGCCGTCGTGGCGCCGGGGGGACCTGCTTGGCGCTGTCTCTGTTCCGTGGCGGCGCGGCGCGCTCGGCGACGACGAAGCCGCGGCGGACCTGGTGAGTACGTGACCTCGCTCCTCCGCGATGCAGGAGACCCTTCCTTCGTGCCTCCATTTTCTTGCAAAACCAAGTCTTGTGATCCGTGTTTCGGTTCGGCATATGTCGTTTTGTTCTTCGTCGCCCTATCCTATTCGATCGCACCATATCTGGCTGATTAAAATTATGTCCCGGAAAGAAGAAAATATATTGCAGTAATGCTAAATACTATTTCAGTTTCATCAGAAGAATGGATGAACTGGTGAAATACATTTTCTCAAAGATAACTGATGAATGAATTACCGGTCGGAATTTCCTGTATCACATAAACCACTAGCGCTAGTGGAGTACACAAACTTCTATAGACCACTGGACTGCATGCAAAGAATTCTGCTTCTATTTGTAGCATTCGCCGTGCCATGAGATTCCACGTCGATCATGGCCAGAATTTCCACCTCCAGCCGCCACAGATGGCGCGTGTGCAGATCAAATTTATTAACTGACCTGCAGTTGCTACTGCGTGCGTACGTGCAGGGCAGCGGGGACGGGAGCCTGGAGCGAGTCCTGACGGCGGCGGCGATGCCCAACGACACGGTGATCCTGACGACGCTCAACTCGGCGTGGTCGGAGCCGGGCTCCGTGCTGGACGTGTTCCTGGAGAGCTTCCGGTCCGGCGAGAGCACCAGGGAGCTGCTGGACCACCTCGTCATCGTGTCGCTGGACACGACGGCGCACGCGCGCTGCAGGCTGGTGGTGCACCGCCACTGCTTCGCGCTCGTCACGGACGGCGTCGACTTCTCCGGCCAGAAGAACTTCATGACCGACGGCTACCTCAAGATGATGTGGAGGCGGATCGATTTCCTCAGGGAAGTTCTTGAGAAAGGATTCAGCTTCGTGTTCACGGTAATTCGTCAAAGCTAGCTGTTGATGAACACGTACGCATTGTTCTCTGATCCATCTCTGAACGTGTATTTCAGGACACGGACATCGTTTGGTTCAGGAACCCGCTGCCGCACTTCTACCCGGACGGTGACTTCCAGATCGCGTGCGACCACTTCACCGGCGACCCGAGCGACCTGAGCAACGCGCCCAACGGCGGCTTCGCGTACGTGCGGTCCAACACGGAGACGGCCGAGTTCTACAGGTTCTGGTACGCGTCGAGGGAGCGCCACCCGGGGCTGCACGACCAGGACGTGCTCAACGCCATCAAGCGCGACCCCTTCGTGGCCGAGCTCGGCGTCCGGATCAGGTTCCTCAGCACCGAGCTCTTCGGCGGCCTCTGCGAGCCGAGCCGGAACATGAGCAGGGTCTGCACCATGCACGCCAACTGCTGCGTCGGCCTGCGGCGCAAGATCAGCGACCTCAACGCCATGCTCCAGGACTGGAGGAGGTTCAGGGCGCTGCCGAGCCAGGACAGGCACAATGTTTCCTGGACCGTGCCGCGCAACTGCAGGTAGCACTGCAGTCTTTGGAAACTGGAGGGGGGTAGTTGAAGAGGAAGCTGTTTTTCTGCTTGTAAGTGTTTAGACTTCATCAGAACATGGATGGATATACGATGATGTAAACAAAATATGTATGGGAAGTTTATATAAGTTGATATGTGTTGTTCTGTAGTACTGTTGATAAGTTGATATGTGTTGTTCTGCTTGTAAGTGTTTAGACTTCTTCAGAACATGGATGGATATATGATGATGTAAACGAAATATGTATGGGAAGTTTATATAAGTTGATATGTGTTGTTTTGTAGTACTGTAGGTAGCTATATTAATCAGTTGAAAGTACGAGTATACTACTGCCTGGCCCTAGTGAATTCTTCTCACACTCTGATTCCCTGTAATCTGAAGCAACTGAGCGGGGCTGAATGATGCAATCATCAAGTGTATTGTTTTGTCAAAATTTGAGCTACTCTTGGAGATAGATACTCATACAAAGCTGCTTGCTAGTCGATCATCGATGGCCCCATTTCATGCTTGACTTTCTTTCATTTTTTAACAAAAGTTTAGGAATTATCGTTTTGCAGGGTTTGGGAATGCATGCAATGCAGCCCACACAATCTGCTCACATGCAGGTAAAGGCCCTCCTGGGATAATAATACAGATCCGTTTCAACTTTCAACAGTGACATTCGCATCCATGGTTCAGACAGTGACATTCAGACATCAGAAGTTCAGAACGAGTTCAGGACGAGTTCCATTAGGATTTGATGCCAGCGATTCTTCTGAGTAATGAAGATAAAAGTAAAAAAAAATGAGGTTCAGAAATGAAATGACTGAGAAACTTACAATGCTGTAAGTGGAAGGCCAATGCTGTTGCGGTGTTGCCTCACATGGCAATTGCAGACACTTGTGCACTCTGAAACTTGCAAACATAGCGTAGCAGAAGGAATGGAAGAGGCAGGCACAGGAGATCCTCGGCTTCCAGTCAAGCCTGAATCGTGCTCCTCTGCATGCCCCTTCCACTGCTGCTGCTACAGCCAAGAGAGGAAACTGAACCTGATTCCTATCGATCCCTACTAGAACTAGAGGAGATGCTCGACCTGCCATGGCTGATGGCTTTGAAGGTGGGCTATTTGTAGGCAGGCAAGCAAAGCAGCCATTAGTACTGATCCAGTGGTGCTCAGCTCACTCCAGTAGTACTAACTGGTAGCTGCTGCAGTACACTTGGGAGGCTCTGCTGCAGTACTAGCAGCTGGTAGCTGTACCATGGCTGATGGCTTTGGCTTTGCGCTTGTGTACTTCATGCTCTGGTTTCCGAGTGTACTAGCAGCGGTCTTCAGCTGTACTACTGCAGCGCCAATCGGCACCAGGGAGACGGCGGCTGCTGAGCCACACATCCCCTCGGCGAGGCGATCGGCACCACAATCCGCTACGACCCACGTGCCCTTTGTCCTGATGCAGCGTCCGAGATGTTTTCCTCTCGGTTGCGTGCTAGTGCCAGCAGGGTAATTTATAACAAAACAATCATCAGAATACGAATTATCATGGCTATTGTCAGCCGGTGTCCAGTCTAGCTGTTGCTGTTCAATACGCAAACTAATTCGCGATTCACACCTTTTTTATACGGAGTTTGCAGTAACTGCACGCCCAGTGTTATTATTTCATTAATTATAATTACTCCTATCTCTGATCACGTATCTTCTCATTCCTCCATTTTTTTTTCTTTTTTTTCACAAGCCGTCCAGTATGGACGCAAGCAAGTGAACACGCTAGTTTTACTTGTCATCACAACTAAAAGGTGAAGTTTATCCTCTGGTGGAAACATCTCTCTTTTTTTTTTTTTTTTTTTTTGAGATAGTAGGGGAAAAAAAAAAAAAAAGGTAGGCCATCTTGCTGTGTTTGGCTGGTTCTTATCTAAGCCAACAGTATATTCATTCACCCCAATTTGCGGCCAAATTGGAATGAACCCAGCGATTGCTGAGAACCCTGCCTCGTGCCAACTTGCTATAACTTATCAGTTGAGGTATGTACAGAGCCAATGGTACGGTGCTACCTGCTTTCTGAAAGCTGGAAACTGATTCAGAGCAGTATGGGGCAACTTTCTGAAAGCTGGAAACGTTGTTGACATCATAAACCTGTTGCCAAAATGTCCTGCAAATAATTAGCCTAAAGCATTTCTTATAAACCAAACCTAACTGCTCGATCATAGTTTGATTAAGAGAAATGGCCAGTAAAAGAATGGTCTGCAACCAGGCATTACTGTCCAGAGCTCCTTTGAATTGAAAAACATTAACGCCTTCAGTTCTAATCTTGTCACTGTCGCACTTTGGTTTATGGTCTCTTGATAGTTCCACTGCATCAACAGTTGATTCGCAACGAACAGGGTCCTACATCGCAGAACCATGGATTAATAAGTTAGCTGAAGAACCACCGTTAAGAGCCGATGATTTATCAGAGTGTTTCTTGCAGAAATGAACAATAACAAGATGATAAAAGAATGGTCTGCGAACAAAACTTTATTTTCCCTTAAAGAATACCTTTGAATTGAAAAACAAAAAAAAAAAAAGTTAGCTGTGTTCCAAAAAAGACTGTTGTTTTTTACTTTTTAGATACCATGTTTGGTTATGGTCTGCTTATACAAAAATTTTATGTAAATTATAAAATAGATAAATCAACATTAAAGTATATAAATAAGTCATCACAAAAGCGAAGATATTTATGAAACTTTTTAAAAACCTAAAAAACCACCAGAGGGTACGCGAAAACTAAACAAACAAGAAGTTTTTAAGCTTCAGAAAAACTAAAGACGTACTGTATTTACAAACACAGCCGCCGGGCCGGCTTACCGGGAACCGTCGCCGCCGCACGGTTGTTGAAAGGGAAGGACCCCGGAGAAGGGAGCGAAAGGGGCAGACGCCGCGAGAGTCGTGGATGCAGACGCGAACGGTGAGGGAGTCGACCGGGACGCTGGATGCAGACGGGCGGTGGGGAGCCGACTAGTCGCGGCACCGTGTGGGCGGCCGCTCGGCGGGCGGTGTGGGACGTGCGGTGCGGAACTACGCACGCGAGCCGAAACCAAGGCACGGGGACCGAACCGAGGGCAACGACGTGCGGTGCGCCGGATTGTGGCCGGTGGGGTCGTGCCGCGGTTACCAGGACACCTTTCGGGCTTTTCTACCGGTTTTTGTGAGGTTTTATCGATCCCTTTGTTCGCGGCTTTTCGGGTCGAGTTGACCTGTGATTGCGGTTTGTGATTGTGGTTCCATTTTTTTTTTTTTTTTTTTGAGTATGACACAAGACAACGCAGACGCCACAACACGCACGCACACTCACCCCTATGAACACACGTCACGCAAAACCCTACCCCTATGAGCACACCTCCGGGGACCGGTGAGCACCCCGGATCCGAGATTCTCGTCACCATTGGCGCCGGTCGCCGACGGAACGCCGCTTTAATGCATAACGCCGAAATCCCGGGAAAATCCCAAGAAAGGTCGAGCACCAGGATTTGAACCCCTTTTTCCCCACTGACCGTCCCTACCATTGACTACAAGCCAATTCGCGATTGTGGTTCCATTTACGGCAATCAGGGAACTAGTACATCTCTTTTTTTTTTCAAGGAGTACGTGCTGGTTGCAACTGCAAGCAAAGGGACTACACCCAAACAAACCAGATAGTGCTTGTGACAAGAAATCTTTACATACAGTACTGAGTAAATTTTATGGATCAAGTCGGCATGATCGATGATGATGAAACACACACACACACCCAGCATTACAGGAGTCCCAATAGGAAATGAAAAGCGGAAAGCCTGTACGAGTTCAGTTCTTACATACACACATCAAAGAAAACGGCCGGCACATTTTCTTCTACGTCTCTTTTAAGTGAACGGTTTCCGAGCACACGGCGACCCCTGGCCTAAACAACGGGGCTCATGCTTCGTACACCTTGCACTCCTCGGTCTCGGGGTTGTCCTTGCAGAAGTCCTCCAGCGGGTCGCCGCTGCCCGCCGCCACGCCGGGCCACTTGGACGCTACCAGGTGCGCCAGATCAACCACGCGTTGGCTGCACGTACAAACCCAACAAATTAACCTGGTGTCAGCAACAATGTTCAGCTGTGTAGTGTACACGACAATCGATCCCTTCTTCTTACCTGTACCCCCACTCGTTGTCGTACCAGGCGACGACCTTGACCATGTCATCACCCATGACCATGCTGAGCGACGCGTCGATGGTGGAGGACACGTCGGAGCACCTGAAGTCCACGGACACGAGCGGCTCGTCGCAGACGGACAGGACGCCCTTGAGCGGGCCGTCGGCGGCCTTGCGGAACGCCGCGTTCACGTCGTCCGCCGTGATGCCCGTCTTCACGGTGTTGATCACCAGGTCCACCACGGACACGTTCGGGGTCGGCACACGGAGCGCGATGCCGTTCAGCTTCCCCTTGAGCTGGGGCAGCACCAGCGCCACGGCCTTGGCGGCGCCCGTGCTCGTCGGCACGATGTTCAGCGCCGCCGCGCGAGCCCTACGGAGGTCACGGTGGGACGCGTCCAGCAGCCTCTGGTCGCCGGTGTACGAGTGCGTTGTCGTCATGGTTCCCTTCACGATTCCTGCATCGATCATGTAACAAACAGTCAGCTCACTCTGTCTCCGGCCGGAAGTACACCATCAGACTGTGGGAACCAAGCTCCGCTCTCACCGAACTCCTCGTCCAAGACCTTGACGAATGGCGCCAGACAGTTGGTGGTGCAGGAGGCGTTGCTGATGATGTCGGCCACGCTGTGCTCGTAGTCGCCCTCGTTGACACCGACGACGTAGGTCGGGATGTCGGCGCCCTTGGCCGGAGCAGTGATGATCACCTTCTTTGCGCCGGCCTGGATGTGCTTGCCGGCGCCGGGGCCGTCGACGAAGACTCCGGTGCCCTTCATTCACACACAGTTTTAAAACACTGTCAGTCTTTCTACGTCGGCGACGCACATTCTGCACTGGGGAATCCTGTGTTTCTGTACCTCGATGACGATGTCGATGCCGAGCTCAGCCCATGGGAGCTTCAGAGGGTCCCTGCTGGATACGACCGTGATGAGCTTGCCGTCGACGCTGATGGTCGTGTCGTCGACGACCTTGACGTCAGCCTTGAAGGTGCCGAGCATCGAGTCGTACTTCAGGAGGTGAGACGCCTGGAATCAAGAAGAAAAGGGAAAAACACACCAATATAATGCAAGTTTCTGTCAGAATCCGTCGAACGCGTCTGCAATTCTGAATACGAGCACGGCGGTTTCAGTTCAGTTAGCATCGATCTTCACGTACGTTCCTGACGCCTCCACTGTCGTTCACGACGACGACGTCGAGCGGGGAGTCCTCGCGGCCGTGCCAGCACCGGAGGAAGTTCCGGCCAATGCGGCCGAAGCCGTTGATGGCCACCTTCAGCTTCGCCTCGGCGGGCGCCCTCACGGCGTTCTCTCCGGTGGCCTGTCACACCAAAAAGCAGGAATCAGTCAGGACCATTTCTATAGCCAGCGTGTACACTGCACAGTCGCATACTCTACTTGTGAATAAGCTGAATGAAGCCAAATCTTGCACAAATCAAAACTGGGAGGGTGTATCTTCACCGCACAATACGAACTACATACAGTGGAAATACACGAATATTCCAACTGTTGCTTCTTTTTTCGAACACTAACTTTTAGTCATCTAAAAAAAGAATATATTTTTTTTCTAAAAAAAAAATCTGTTGGTTAATTGACTGAAGTACAATTAGCATGACAAGCGTATCGTCTTTTTTGTGGTTATTACTATAAGGCCTTGAAGGGCACGGTAGGAGACTTGCAGTCATTATATCACAAAGCACAATAGATTTATTTCTTGTTTGAATCCATTGGCACGACGCTATTACGTGTGAATCTTTAACAAAATGAACAGATCAAACTATCATGCACCCAAAGCACATCAAGAGCTCAAACATGGTATATCAAAAAGCACAATAGACTTATTTCCATGATGATTGGTGAATCTAGCACTACTACTTTGCCCCGGATCTACAGTTTATAAAAATAAAAAACTATGCCCCGGATCTACTCTTCATTACGATCGACGACAGAACGGATGAGTAGGATAAACCAGCCATACATAACAAAACTATCTGTCTGTCTGATGTATTTTTAGTGGGTGCGTATTAACGGTCAGATATTCAGTTGTTCCATACACTACTACGTTTTTACCGTAAGCAGATACAGAGTAGTATATGCTAACTGCAGCTGCAAAGCACATAGATTACTAGTATATTACATAATTTTTTTGAAAGGCACAAGAGCTGTCTGCTATATTAAAAAGAAGAGTTTGCTAGACAGCGCTGTACAGGGACCCGACAAAAGGAGCCCAAAAAAGCGAAGCGAAAACTAAGTATAGCACATAATAAAATAAACGCAAACTGTAGGATGTGTTAGCTGCGTACCTTGGCTACGAGCTGCGCGCCAAGGACGTCGGAGAAAGACGCCTCCCTCGCGGCAGTGCTGACGGAGCAAGTTGCCGGCCTGAGCCCGGAGAAGTCGGCCAAGTCCACCCTCTGCACAGCAACATTACCCCATCATCAGAAAGAAATAAAAAAACGTTCATGTCCGGCCGCTTATAACCACGTACGATCCACGGCGTAGCAAGCAAGCACGCGCGCACGCACGACGTACCTGCCTGGACGCCGCCCTGCTGTGCAGCCGGGCGCTGGTGGGGATGCGCGAGGCGGCGAGAGCTGCGTGGGTGGCCATGGCGCGCTGCTGCTGCTGCCGAGGGATGGTAGCCAGACGGAACCGAGCCGGGCGGTGGTGCTCCGTATTTATGTGCTACCTGCTACCTGCCGGAGGGTCGTGGCCGCGGAGGAGTCGCCGTGAGCCCGTGATCACTGCTTGTGCTTGTGGCCTCGGCCGGGGCGGCGGGGGGATAAGGCGATTGCATGCGCCGCAGCCACCCGTTGAGGCGGGGCGATATCCGATGTGTCGCGGCCTGGTAGGAGAGCGGGCAAGTCTCGCTCCACGCTGTTCATGGTTGATAGTTTCTTGTCCTTTTTGCCATGTTGATTGATCGGAACCATCAAACCATGTACGCCTCTCTCTTTTTCTGTGACCTGTGTCATCCGTAATTCTGGGGCCATCAGTACGCAGATATATATGTTCGATCGATCGAGTGATCAATATTTGTACAGCGCGCTACGTTGTGGCGTTCCCGTTCCCTCGACTTTCGTTCTGGATCGTTTAACGGCATGGCACAGTCGCAGTAACGTGCATGGGTCCTGAATTGGGACGGCGTAGCACAATGAACCGGATCCAAAAGAAGGAGAGACGGGGACGGTGTACCAACAGCAGCGTCGGACGGCTGCAGCGGCGCGGTGTCCCCACGTCGGAAGGAGGCGGTGGCGCTTCGGTTGAGCGGCGCAGCATCATAGCAGCGTCGAATGGAGTCGAATGGTGTCGGCGTTGGGACTTGGAGATCTAACAAATGTATTTGTGATTGATGTCTTACAAAAAGGCGACTGGGCATGTTTGATGCCCTATACTAATTTTTAGTAGCTCCTTTTTAGCCCACTTTAGCCATAAAGGATCTAAACTATTGGTTCTAGCATAGCACCTACAAAAAAAAAAAAAGCACATCCAACAGGCAACAGGTGCTTATTGAGGCTAATTAGCACATGTTGCCTGTTGGATGTGCTTATCTAGTGAGTCTAGTGATTGGAACACGTGCAAAAGCCAAATTAGCTCTCAAATTAGCACATGGATCCAAATAACTCAATGGCTAATTGTTTAGAGGGCTAATTTAAAAGATAAACTTTAGCCTAAAAATTAGCACAAGTGCTAATTCTCCAAATAGGCCCCGATCCAAGACCTCAAATATCTAAAATAGCATTAAAAAAAACACCTTAGTAAGTTTGTTATGTTTTTTTAGAGCAGCACGCAAAAATAACCTTCATTTAGACCACTATGATGACATTGTTTGGAAGCTAACTACACAACATCCTTTGCAAACAAGTTTCTGCTCACCTACTCCCAAACAAATCACTCAAGCGACATTTCGAAGGCTCGGGCAAAGCTGAAGTGCAAATTATTTGAATGGATGGTCCTACGACCTACAATAGCGACTTATGACAATCGATAGGCTTACCCAGGGTGGATGGCCATATAGAATCTGTCACCGAGTGATGAAAACATTGCACCACCCATTTGTTGAATGCCAGCACACAGAGAGGATGTGGTCCTGTAGAGCCTTATTGTGACCTGGATTGCCTAACTAAAACTCCAACCATGAAAATGGCAGCCTTGCACAAGGGTGTATGAATGGTGGAAAACCCTCATCTCCAGAATGTTTGCTCCACAAAAATCCATCAATAGTCTAACTTTGTTCGTTACATGAGAGCTGTAGAAAGAAAGGACTGTGAGAGTGATACAATAACCTAAAGGGCAATAGAGATTGATTTGAAAGCGAAAAACAAGGACAAGGCTCGAAAGTGGGTGACAATAGGTGCAAAAAACTTAGCGTCCCTAATAGGGTAATTAATAACATATTTTGTTGCTTTCTTGGCTCATAAAATCTCTTCTTTGTCAGTGAAATAGACATTGTCTCATTCATAATCACTTTTTTAAAAAAATCCTCATTTTCCATTTATCATAGCTGCAACACTTTAAAGTTAGAATAAATGGATGAATTGGAATTATGAGGGGAGAAACAATACCTACACCATTGATAATCTCTATACCATTTCTTCTGCTACGATGTTGGGTGGCCATGGTAAATGTGCACACAAGAGCAATTGGACTTAATCATATTAGTGTTCCTGAGAGAGCCAATGTACAATGCACTATAACCTCACCTATAATTCTAGCCAATAAGCATCTCATAGTCTTATAATCTGTACAATATGCATTTATGTGTCAACTTAAAATTAATGCAATTATAAATACATTTTTTTTTATTATTTTTGACACTGACGACTATAATAGGCATTGTAATTATATTGTTATTACAAGAACTAAAGTAACCACTAAGATACGAGCCGTGCATAGAATAATTTGCTATTCCTTATGGTGGAAATTGCAGCTTATCTAGTTTCGAATCTCCAATTTACAAGGGTGTTCATATTTCAGCTAATTAACTATTTTTCCAGCTCCAATAAAGTGAATGTATTCGCCTAATAAGGTGAGAGTCGACTTAAAATAGTTGTTCTGCCGTGGGCCGTGGCGCCGTGCCGATGATGGGCCTTGGTTCGATAATGATGTTCATCTCCACTGTCACGTGTCCAACCGATGCCTTCCCGGACGCGGTCGAAGTCGCGGTCGAAGTCGAGGATTGAGATTCAGTGACAGGTAGGACCCATAAAATAGTAACAGAAACCGATGAAACATTGAGTCACTGACGTGTTAGACCCACGTATTTCGGGCCCACGTGGGTCCCACATGTCAGTGACTCAATGTCACGGGCTATGTCACCGGGTCATGTCACTGAATCTGCTTCCCGAAGTCGAACCCGCACCTCAGTCAGGCCCCAACACGCACACACGACGCACCGAACCAAATTAAACCCCGTGCCCCCTGCCGCCGCCGGCACCCCCTCGCCGCCGGCTGGTACACGTCTCCTCCGCGCTCCTCGCCGCCGCCGGAGTCGCCTCGCGGCGCACTGTCTAACTCACCACCATGCTGCAGAGCAAGTCATTCGTGAAGAAGACGAAGCAAGGCCGCATCCAAAAGGTCACTGCTCGGGCAAACGCCACCATCTCTCGAGGTGCTGCCCCAAACCCTACCTGACGCCGCCGTCTCCTCTCCGCAGGTCGTCAGGGAGCACTACCTCCGCGACGATGTCTACTGCGGCTTCGTCCCCTGCTCCGTCTGCGCCTCGGCCGCGGAGCGCAAGCTCGCCGCCGCTGCTGCGGCCATCCTCGTCGTTGACACCAACGTCGTGCTCCACCAGGTAACGGAAGAAACGTTCATCTGTTCCCCGCTTAGCTTAGCCTAGCCTAGGGTTGAGGGTGCGTTGGGATGATTAGTTGAGATGTTACGGCAGATTGATTTGCTGGAGAACCCCGCGATTGAGGATGTCGTCCTGCTGTCAGTGGTGCTGGACGAGGTGAAGAATAAAAACCTCTCGGTTTTCAACAGGATCAAGGCACTGTGTACCAACAAAGCACGGAGGTTCTATGTTTTCGCCAATGAGCAGCACAGGTGGGCTCTTGTTCTACCATGGTGTCATAATTTGTAGTTTTGATTCAGTTTGCACTGCTCTCTTCAGGGACGGAGCCAGAAAAAAAATTTAGGAGGGGCTGAAACTCACAAAGGTGGGGCTTAGGTGGGGCTCCACATGCCTAGGAGCCGTAGGGGGGCTTGAGCCCGGGTTGCCCCCCTGTTGGCTCCGTCACTGGCTCTCTTCCCATTTGAACCAAAAGGTTCCAGATTCAGTTTTGTAGTCAATTGACTATTGCTGATAAAGCTGCTGTATCTAGTAGTTCTATAAATGTATTGGGGTTGCTAGCATTGGAAATAGAGGAAAGCTTAAGGGTTAAGCCAAGATCACTCGTGACATATGATACTTTGGTCAATTCTTTTTAGGCCCCGTTTAGATCCTTGGAATTGGATTCATTGTAATAAAAGTTATAGTTTAGGCACATATCTGAGATAGACTATGTAATAAATTTATAGTTGGAGAGTACAAACATAGCATGGTGATTTACAATCCATTTCCTGCTCCCACCCCTATGAATTTGAGATAGGCTTATTTCTGAACTTTGGAGAGTTGTGGAATCTCAAATTCCAAGCCAAAGAGCCTAATTCATTAAGTAGATTCCAATTTCTGCAAAAAAAAATGAAGGGATCCAAACAGGCCGTTAAAGTTAGCTTTGAGGATTTATGTAAATTAGGTGAAATCGATGCTCCTTTTTTTTTTAAAATAGTTCAAATGATGTTTGCTTGATGCCACACACCCATTTAACACACAGCCTGAGTATTGGACCCCCAATTTTAGCAGTTTCAGCATGATTGTATTGATGAAATGTCTTTATGCAAACGCTACTTATCAAATAGTTTCATGGGAAGAAAGAATTAATTATTTCTGGTAGATGTCCATGGTCTGAGGGCTACAGCTTTCATCATAATGCAAAATTATCAAACTGTGCATAGAGTGTTCGGCTGGGCTAGTTCCCAGCCGCAGCAGGCACAACTGGCCTTTCACCCCATCATCGCTACAGTGTTTTGCATGAAGGACACCAGCAGTAGCAGCTGTGTAACAGTATTAAAAAATATACCAGCCGAACACTCTGCTAGGCTCTTCCTGACATTGCATCTTTCGAAGTGATATCACACCTATCAATAGATGCCCATGGTCTGAGAGGGCTACAGCTTTCACAATGGAAAATTGTCAATGTGTGTGTCAGCCTCTTACAAGCCTAGACTCTTCCTGACATTGCATCTTTTGAAGTGATATAGTGGATGAACTGCATGATAAAAAAAGGCAATGAAAATCCTCTTTCTACAGAACTAGGTCAATCACAGCAATATATGTTGGCATTGAAAATATTCTCAGTGCCTTTTATGATGCAATTGGCTATCAATGGGGAAATTTTGAAATCTAATTGCATGCATAGCTTTTAGTTGTGTACCCCAGTAAATTGTGTAAGCTCTTTATATCAAGACTTGTGTTTTGACGTCAGCCTTCTCTTTCATATATTATATGTTTCTTCATTGACTCAAAAAACAGGGATACTTATGTCAAAGACATGGTTGGGGAGAGCTCTAATGATCGTAATGACAGAGGTATGTAATGATTTTTTTGTTAACCTGGTTATCTGATTCCACACACATTCATTTCCTATCATATATAGGGCAGTTGTGCCACTGATTGTTTTCAAATTCAGCAATTCGTGTTGCTGCTCGTTGGTACCAAAGCCATCTTGGTGAGAGCGTGAAGGTTCTACTGATTACAAATGATAGAGATAACAAAAGGAAAGCTATTGAAGAAGGCCTTAATGCTGAGACAGGTGGATACCAAGCTACAAGTGACTTTTATATAGCTCAATATTTTTGAATACCACGAAAAGATATTATGGTAGCCACAATCTCAATAAAATATTTCTTGTTCCAGTTGAGTCATATGTAAGATCGCTTGCACAGCCTGGTTTGCTTGATTTGGTGGTTGTTCCATCTACTGCGGATGTTACCATGGAAGATGTAGAAGATCATAGACCATCCAAGAAGAAAGTAATCTATAATGAGGTATGCTAATTATAAAGTAGTGCTTTGTTTTGTTGCTGATATATATACTTTTGCGTGCAATTTACTCCTCTGTTTACTTGGTATTATTACAGCACAAACCAATGTCAGAAATTACATCTGGTTTGCGGTGTGGAATCTATCATCAAGGGAAGCTTCGAGTTAATCGTTACAATCCATTTGAAGCTTATGTTGGGAGCGAGAGCATTGGCGACGAGATTGTTATCCGTGGCCGCTCAAATATGAACAGGGCCTTTGATGGCGATATAGTTGCTGTTGAGCTCTTGCCACAAGATCAATGGCATGAATCAAAATCTTTTATAGCAGATGATGATGGTATTTTCTTAGTGCTGAAATAACAAGATGAAACACATCTGATTTTATTTTCTTATTTGGTGAATGTTGCTGTTTTTGCAGAAGAAGAAGAAGATGTCCATCTGGTCCCAAATAGTGCTGATGATGCTCCTCGAACACCAATTCCACACAATCTACAGTTGGGTCGTCAGCTCCTTCTGTCTCTAGTCGTCCAGTTGGACGTGTTGTGGGTATAATCAAGCGGAATTGGAATTCGTGAGTTTCTATATCTTCCGAGTGAGGTTTCTAATGTGTATACTCCTGATCTCAGGATCATATGATAAAGTGCTGGTGTTCTGCAGGTACTGTGGGTCCTTGGAGCCGATGCCTATGCCTGCTGGTAGTGGGGGCGTTGCTCATGCTTTATTTGTTTCAAAAGATCGCAGAGTTCCTAAGATCCGAATTCAAACCAGGCAGCTTGAGAATCTTGTGAACAAAAGAATTATTGTGGCGGTTGATTCATGGGATGTTTTGTCTCGATATCCATCAGGACACTATGTACGCACCATTGGAGATATTGGTGACAAAGAAACTGAAACAGAGGCAAGTGTACTTAAATTTGGATTTGCATCAAGTGCATCTTACAAATACTTGCATGTAAGGGCATATTCTTGATGGTACATGTTAATGGTGTTTATGCATGAAGCAGGTTGTCTTAATAGAGAATGATATCAACACCAGGCCTTTCTCTACTCAAGTTCTTGCTTGTTTGCCACCTTTACCTTGGACATTATCACCAGAGGATCTGGCTAATCCTAATAGACAAGACTTGCGCCAAGTGAGAGTCTTTAGTGTGGATCCACCAGGTAATTTAATCAGGATACCTGCAATCTGTTTCTATTTTATGTATCTGGGCCAAGCCCTTATTATTCAGCTGCTTTATAGGTTGTCGAGACATTGATGATGCACTACATTGCACACTACTTCCAAATGGGAATTTTGAAGTTGGAGTCCGTATCCTTAAACAATTTCTGCTGTAAATTCTTCTGTTTATCTTTGAGTTAATATTTACCTACTTTGCTTTGTTTTAGTTGATGGTAGTCCATTTTGCAAATTGTGACTAGGCTGTTCTGCATCTACCATTCTACCTGGCTTGGAGTGTATCACATAAAAATTGTTTGTCTAGTATTAAATCAAATTGGTTATTATGCAAATAATGCAATTTTATTCTCCTAAACATGCACCATATACTCATCTGCATGAGTCTGTGTCATATCAGAAAAGAAGTGTTAACTCATGGTCTCTACTTTGGTGTAGAGTTGTAGAGTCCGTTTAGAAGTCCTTTTTCTTGATAAATTCCATTTTCTACATGTGGCCTAAAATCATTTTGCCTCATCTGTTTGGGCACTACTGGTTTTCAATTGGAATGCTCATCTTCCAGGACATAAATAAAATGTATAACGACATAAACATGAATTAAATTGACGTAGTAAAAGTGGGTTCAAACAGCAAATATGTGATTATCTATGTTGTACCTTTGGTTATTGAAATTTGTTACAACCAATTTACTTCGTCTTGGTCACAACCTCTCTATCTTGAATATGCAATTTATCATGGTCATTCACTGTGTTACTGATAGATTGCATTTCTTGACTTGAGCTGACCAGATATCGCTGATGTCACTAATTTTGTTCACCCTGGTACCCCTCTTGATGAGGAAGCTGCACAGAGGGGCACTTCTGTTTATCTTGTTGGGCAGCGGATCGATATGCTTCCGAAGCCCCTGACTGAAGGTGCTGATGCTTCTTACGTGGCATGCATATCAATTATTGAATTAACTAAAATCTAAAAATTTTCTGCTGTTTTATCTGAAGAAAAGACTGCCAGTTTTTAGAATCTGGATTGACTACCGTTTTCTCTTATTTTGGTTTCCAGATGTTTGTTCACTTCGTGCTGATGTTGAAAGGTTGGCATTCTCTGTCATTTGGGTAAGTCTAGTTCATGACAACTTGTTATTTTGAATTTTCGATTAGCAGTAGTTAGATATGCTCTGTGCACAGCTTGGGTCCTTGGCCAAGCAAATCATGGTAAATCACCTAAACAGGATTAGGCTCTAGTAGTCTATTTGTAGCAATTTCATGTCTATCTCAGCCTGGGGCCTAGCTTGATCTTGGATCCTCCCCTGGTATACCATATTATACTGACCCCGACATGGTTTCCCCTCATATAGCAGAACAATACTGCTTGCAAATATGGTGCTTTCACCTTTTGGTTTTGTGGAGAGTAATTATTTTCATGTATCAGGCATTTGAATAAGTGTACTGATACTTACGTTTGGTATTTGGAAAATTACATTTACAGGAAATGACTCCTGATGCTGATGTCATATCCACGAGATATACAAAGAGTGTTATCAAATCTTGTGCTGCAATGTCTTATGTCGAAGCCCAGGCAAGAATGGATGACAGGTGCCTTCTAGATTGGGCCTTCTCAGAACATTACTATACATTTAAGTCAAACTTTAAGTCTTTAAGTTGGTATAATCAGTCAAAAATGCACCAGTGAACCTGATTGCTTTCTTTTGTTTATTTTTCAGCCGTTTAGTTGATCCACTTACTGTAGACTTGCGGAACTTAAATTCACTGGCAAAGGTCAGCAATCATGTTTCACTCTTATCACACTGTAATGGATGTATGTCTGCTACCAGCTAGTATTTAATGCTAATAGCATCAACTTATATATTCATGCTCTGATTGCTTATGCAGATCATGCGACAACGACGTTGTGAAAGAGGGGCTCTGACTCTTGCTTCTGCAGAAGTAAAATTTGAGATTGATAGTGAAACTCATGATCCCCTTGACATAGGTATGAGGTTCTGTAATGCTTATCAGTGTTATATTTCAGAATTCGCTATAAAGTACTTACATACATACTTACATCTTCAATAGGAATTTATCAAATTCGCGAGGCAAATCAAATGATTGAAGAGTTTATGTTGGCTGCAAATGTTTCTGTTGCTGAGAAGATTTTGAACCACTTCCCCTTATGTTCATTGCTAAGGTACATATTGTTCAATTTTTTTATCTTGTCACATTCCAGATCAGGTTGAGGTTGGCACATCCAAAGATATTGAAAAGCCCATGAAACCACACAGTGTCCATTAAAATGAATAGTCAATGAGGATCTGCTGTTTGCCGACTTCTTATCTGTGACCTTTCTTTTGAACCCTTTAAAGTTATATGTGACCATAGTATACTTAATATCACAAGTTGGTCTGAACCTGAGTTAGAATTCCAAAATTGTCATCACTGTCACAACAGACCTTAAGGCTCTATATCTCTGAAGTCTTTACACACTGAAATGAGCTGTAAAATTATTGTGCTGCTTCTAAACATATTTTGGCGATATGATCACTTCTGCACAGTATCAACAGTGATATTTTGGCAATCATAGAAACCGATTCAAGTTTTGTTTCTTAAAAGCTAAAACCACCTGTTCAAAAGTTCATTTGTGACTAGGCTAGAAGGTACTATCCGAGAACACATCAATGTAATATCACCACTCCAGTCTAAAAAATGTATTCAACATCATGCAATTTTGTGTTACTAAATCGAAAAGTTTGCCGATTGTTGGCTGTTTGGCATTGTTTTTCTGCATGCTGCTTCTGCTAATCTGTTGATGTCTGCTATCATGCAAATCAATCTTTAAAACTATGTTCACCATTTTTACTTCTTGATCTTTTCTAAGCCTGCAAATTTTCGTTTTATTGGTTACAGGCGCCATCCTAGCCCAACAAAAGAGATGTGCTTGAGCCATTACTCCGCACCGCCTCTTCTGTTGGCCTCAATCTGGATGTATCATCCTCAAAGGCATTAGCTGAATCTCTTGACAATGCAAAGGTGAGACTGTTGTGTATTATTTTAGCATTTTACTCTTTGGATGCTTCATTTATTGTTATATATGATAATAGACTCTTATGCTGACCCTTTTTTACTGCATGACACGCAGAGCAATGACCCATACTTCAACAAGCTTATTAGAATTTTGGCGACTAGATGCATGACACAGGTAAGATTGGGAAATGAAGTCCTTATTCTAATTTACTGATTTCAAAGAATCCATATAACTTTACCGTTGCAACGCAGGCAGTTTATTTCTGCAGTGGAGATTTGAAATTTTCTGAGTATTACCATTACGGGCTTGCAGCTTCTCTTTACACTCATTTCACTTCTCCACCCGCAGATATGCAGGTTTGTTTTCCATCCTTAGATGCTCTGATGCATGAAAATAATCTCTTTGATGGTTTGATTGTAATTGGGAATCTGAAGCCATTCGAGGCCTGTACTTGGCTATTTTCTTCGCCTGGCTTTTCTAGCTAATTAGCCTTTTAGGATGATTATGGGTCTGAACCTAATCTAACCTATCTTATGGGTCTGAACCTAATCTAACCTATCTTTTTGTTGCCTGTGATCAGCATGAGTGGACTGCTGAAAAAAGGTTTTATGATTTTCTACATATTAGCTGACTAGCCTGACTATGAAGACATAATCACGCTTGCCATTGATGATAGTGATCCTTTTCTCTTTGACGAGATATTTTTTGTTTACTTACATAATAATCCCAGGGATGAGATGCCTTAGCTGGATCCTGCAGTACAAATACTAATTAATAACATTGACAGAAAATAGCAATTTGGTGTTGTTTATGTATCGTTACATCATGCTTTGTTGCTATTGGTGTATGCTTGGAATAAAACCAATAATGCATGCCAGTAAGCTTACTTTGTGTTTTTTTAGTGCTGTAAGGAAATTGAATTAATGGCAAGGGACATGTATGCTTGGAATAAATCTGCTTTTTTGTTAGTATAAGATATACCTTGGGACTGCGAATCCAGATCAATTGACCTTTGGCACTCATGACTCATGCAGATGAGATCGGTAGCATACACCCTCTGATATGGTTGTTCATGCAGTTCTAGGCTGTAGCCTGTAGAAGTTTTTGAAAGAAATGTAGCCTGTAGAAGTATTGCAGCACATATTAAATTGTGAGGATGATCTTGATTCTACATCCTTTTGTTACAGATGTTGTTGTTCATAGACTGCTAGCTGCAGCTCTAGGTATTGCAAAGCTCCCACCAATCTTTCAGGATGGTCCACAACTTACAGGAATCGCTGACAGTAAGAATTGAGAAATAAAATCCATTACTTAGCATTTATTTGTATATAAGTGTTGCTCTTTGTTACTGATGCTGTTATCGTGCCAGACCTGAATTACAGACATCGAAATGCCCAGATGGCAAGCAGAGCATCAGTGGAACTCCACACTCACATATATTTCAAGACAAGGTACATATCTTGATTGTAGATGACATAAGTGTGTGGTAGTCAAGAAGTAGATAATATTGAAATGTGATAAGGATGGTGGCAAAAAATAACGACATCAAGTCTGTTCAGGACTTGAGGACTATGTACATTGTTTTCTGACTGCATAACTCTTTACCGTGCAGGCCAACTGATACTGAAGCTAGGATAGTAAAGATCAAGGCAAATGGTTTCATAGTTTTTGTGCCAAAGTACGGTTCTCTCCCCTTGCAAATTACTTTATGGACTCAATGTTATGGATTCATTTTTTTACTCTTTTCTTTAATCAGGTTCGGCATAGAAGGGCCCATCTACCTTACTCCGAAGGGAGACAAAGGTGGTGATTGGGTAGTTGACGAGGTGCACCAGAGAGTAACCAAGCCTGGAACAAACATCAGCTATTCTATCCTCCAGACTGTTAGGATTCATATGGAAGTAGTTGAACCTCAGCCTCATCGCCCAAAGCTGCAACTCACCCTCATATGAAAAATGTACAGCTGAATTGTAACATTAGTTTTTTTCCCAAGCCTCTTACTCCTCCAGCCCATTCTTTAATTCAACATTTGTGTGATTTTTGATTTGTAGCACTAACCACATGGTCAGGATTTTGTAGTGTCAGATAGTTTCTCGATCCATGGATCTCTATGCATGGAAATGGTACTCACGGGGAAAATATACAACGTTGTATTCTGTTAATGAGACAGATATTGTATGTTAATGTGACAGGCTTGTTATTTTACGAACCATTCATTTACATGGAAAGCAGACATTATTTTTGCATGGCCCAATCTTGCTGATCTTCACCACTACTTAAAAGGTGCTTATACATTTCATGTTCCTCATTTGTCTATGCCATCGTCTCTCCCATTCGGCTAGAATAGTGGCCAATCTTGCTGATCTTCACTCAAAATGGCGCTTATATACATTTCATGTTCCTCATTTGTCTATGCCATTGTCTCTCCCATTCAGCTAGATTAGTGCTGGTAGGCTGGTAGTTCACAGTCACAGCACGAGTGACATGAACACCGTCGACCAAAGTGTGAGAGCAAGTGCAGCAACTAGGTGCGTCCACAGGAATACGATAGAGCATTCTTCTTCCCCCACATCGAACAGCTGAGCTATTGTGCCTGAAGTAGAGAAATACATGATCACAGGTGAGACACATGGTCATCGTCTCTAATGCTGCTGACTTGTGTGAATAAAATTTGCATTACCGACGCTCATGGCTGGAGGAACTGTGGATTGCAGCAGGAGCACGTAACGGTAGAGGGGAGATTTTGGTAGCAACCCAAGCTTGGTGGCTGCTGTGACGATGCCGATTCCACAGATTGGGAGGAGAACAAAACGTATGACAATTATTGATATGAGCACAATGGGCTTGACCACCGTCTTGCCTATACCTGGTCGCCCAGCAATCCACCATTGGAAATAAAAACAATGGATGACATGATACTGAATGCATGAAGTCATGGCGATGAAGTGTACCTTTGGTTAGATTTCCACCGAGAATCAGCACCGTGCATGGAATTGTAGCGCCCCTGCTCCAAAAAATTTCAATTTAATTATATCTGAGTAACAGATTTCGTTCTATGGAGTGTAGGAAATGCAGTGCTGACAATCACACACTCACCCTAATAATTTGGTAGAATCCTGGATTACCCGGAGAGAACCTTCTTCAGTAACAAGTGATTTCACCTTGTCTACTGCACCCACACTGAATCCCACAACCTACCACAATAAACATGACACGACGATACTAGCAGTTAGTTTTCAGTTCCACTGTTCACTTTCTGTAATGGCATCATATATGTGGCATACCGCAGCTACACTTGGCGGTGACCAAAGTTCTTTCAGTATCTCCACGGCCAACTCCTCTGCTCTTCTCAAGTAGTAACCCAAGAAGCTAGCTCTAGGATCATTTGGAAGCAAGGGAGAAGTAACCTGCTGACCAATCTAAAAAAAAATAACTAGAGTTTGTACATCACTGATCTCAGTAGAATATTTGACTCACCGAGTTGCTTCCAACATCATAGGATAAATCTTCAGAACACGGTGGAAGAGCTGCATCCTGTCCAAAATGTTGTTTGCTCGTGCCAGTCTGAGCGTCTTTCTTAAGCCGATCTCTTCATGACACTGTAGCTGTGCGTCCATATATAGAAGTTGCCGAGCTGCATCCAAGAGGAGCAGCTAACATTCTGAGTCCAAACCAAGTCATCTTGGTCTTTGAAAGATGTACTAAGTAGAACATGGGCTCACCGCCATTGACAAGGACACATAAGAGAGACCAAGAGAGTTGCAGGTGCTGGCGTCTCCGAAAGGGCTGCCCTCCTCATTGCAAATCGCTGGAACAATCATCAGAGGAATGGTTCCCCAGTTACCTGAAAATAATATGCATGTAAACACATAGTAAACCTTATCTGACGATAGCAGTAATGACAAAACAACTCTACATCCTCGCAAGAGAAACGACTTCTTCTCCTTGTGACATGCATGTATGTCTTGCCTGATGAGCAGCAAGCAATGACAAGTCCCTGAAGATGTTCTTCCGGTCTGAAGGCCTTGACAGAAACCCACCCAAGAACTGCTCCGATCAGTAACACGATGCCCATGTTCACTGGCATGAACCACCTTATAAACCATTACGTTCAGGTTCAGCAACAACGATGAAACCCCAAAACATCCACTGAAGTGTGTAAACTAATAAAATCCAAGCAAGCGAACTCGAACCAAGAAACGATGTCCTTGAGCGTGACAGTGCTCGACAAGCTGGAGAAGACTAGCGATGGAACGAAGACGATGTAAACAACCTGCAATCGAATCAGTAAAAGGCAGCACACACATTCAGTCGTTCTCTGCGTAGGACAGGCAGTTTATCCCACTAAAACGACTGAATGTTTACTACCTTATTGATGTTCCTACGAGCATCGGCCGTGAGAACGTCAAGACGGCCGGACGCGAGAATAGCTCCGAGCAAACCTACGAGGAGGACCTGCAGAACCGGCAACCATGCTACGAGAAGCAGAGACCAGAACCTCATGTTGGCTTTGGCTGACAGAGTAAGATTTCGCCTGCCAAAAACATTCAGAGTTCCCTAAAATTCAGGATCGCAGCGCAGTGAAGACACTCGAACGAATCCGAAGAGGATGGAGACAATCAGAAAGGAAACCAAGTAGTACCTGTACCTTCTAGTTCTAGGTATCTGTGTTGTCTCCAACGATATTTGCAGGAAGAAATGAAATGTGACCTGAATTGCCTGCAGATGGAGAGGCGTGGTCGTGTGGAAGAAGACGAAATGTGCTGTTGCGAGTTGCGGCGCAGCCGCTTAAGACGGTTATGGCTACAGGGGACGCGGCGGCTCAACAGCCTTGCAGCCATGACGACGCATGAGGTCGCACGTGTCAGTGTCCCAAAATGCGGAGTGCTTATCCATGTGCGCTCCATGTTTCAGAAAACTAGGAAACTTCGCGCGTTCTTTGCGGGAATTAAAAAAATACAATGATCATAAGAGAAAATTCTCGCTAAGTTGCTGTGGGATTTTATCAAAATAAAATCTATTACAGATGTAGCATTACTATATTATAAACCACTCATTTTTTTAGAAAAATGAGGAGATTACAATCCTATCCTAACTCAATTTATCATGGGCCATCTCATTTTTATTGTTAAAAATGAGGAGATTACAATCTCATCCTAACTTAATTTATTATCAACCATCAATCACACGCTGACCTGAGACTTAAAGGGGATGCGGATCGGGCTGCTAATCGCTAGAAGATGGCCTCCAATTGAATTTAAAAAAGAAACAGTTGGTGGACTGCATAGTACATGCGATTGGCAAATTGAACTAAAAAGTAGTAGATCATTCCGGTTATTCCTGGCCACTCGTTTCTCTTCCTACCAACAGGAAACGAATGAGATAAAAAAATAAAGAAATACTCAGCATTATCCGCTCCCTCTCTCGATGTTCCCGTAGAGACCGAACTTCGCGGGACGGAGAGTCGAGCGCGGCGGCCGGCGGGGGTGTCCGCGCGACGGGCGAGCACGGCAGCCCGCGGGGGCAAGAGTCGAGCGGCCGGCGGGGGTGTCCGCACGACGGGCGAGCGCGGCAGCCCGCGGGGCACGCGCACGACGGACATGCGAACGCGGCTGCCCGTACGCGCCAGGGGCGCGCGCGGCAGTCCATCCTCATCCGCGCCGTCGGAGGAGACCGTGCGCGTCCCCGCGCCGTCGAGGCAGACCGGCAAGGTCGCGCGCCACGCTGCGGCCGGTGGTGCCCGTCCGAAGCAGCGCGCTGTTGGGAGCCGAAGGTGAGGACGCGCGGAAGTCCGACGCGGGCGCGCCGATTCCGCGATTCCTCCACCAGGCACGGGCCATGCATCCTTTCCTCGCGGAATCGCGTGCGGCCTCCTCCACCAGGTGCGGCATCCTCACCTTCGCTTGCCGCCGGTCGGACCTTTTATGGATGCAGCGGTGGGGAGGCGAGGGGGCGGTGATAGACTTGAAGGCGCAATGGGAAGGCAAGGGGCTGCGTCCGACTTGATGGCACGATGGGAAGGCGAGTGGGCGGCGGATGGGGACGGCGCGGGGTCGGAACTAGGAAGGAACAGGCCGCGTCGAGGAAGGAGAAGAGGCCGCGCCGCTCTGCTTAGTACATAGCAGTTACAAATGACGTGGCCTATAAGCTATCCAATCGTAACCTGCAGAACTCCCCCTAGTGGGGGCTCTCTTATAGGAGATTTAGATATTGACTAGTCCTTTTTTTTTAGGATAACAAACACTCACAGCCTTGTGCTCAAATTTAAGTAATCCTAAAATTGATTTACTAGGGGAGGAGGTAAAAAAAAAAAAAAAAAAGTGAAATTTGCTTTGAATTTATAGAAACAAGACCATTATATTTTTAAAATATATTTATTTGATGCGTCAGATTAAGGATAGGAGTAGTATTCATAGAGAGATTTTAGGAGTTGATTTTTTAGAACTACTACTTGCTTGACACGTGTCCGCTCGTCCATCTGATTCTCCAAACGAAAAAGAGGAAAAAAAACCGGAAACCCAACTGCGCTTCAAACGGGCTTCAAACCGGGACTCGGCCCATTGACTCATCGGCTCGCTTGACCACGCTGGGCACTGGTGCGACGCCTTGCCTGCCGCCGAGCCCCGCCGCCGCCGCTCGAAATCCTAAACGAGACGGGGCCGCCGCTCCTCCAAAGCCGCTCTTCTGTACCCTCGCCGGGCCCCTCTCTACCCTAGCCGCCGCCGCCGCCGATCATTGGGGGCACGGGGCGCAAAACCCTCAACGCGGGGGCCAAAACCCTCGACCTGGGCGCGGCGGGCAATACCCCAGGCTCCCTAGGCTCGGGGGCGTACCACGGCGCGTCGGCACCCTCCGCTTCTCCGCGTTAGGGCAGTTCGAAGCCGCCTCCCATCAGGTACGCTCTCGCCGGCGCCCGCCTCCAACCAATACCCTTACGCGCCGCAGTTCGGACCACCAGGGCTGCTGCCGTTTCCACAGTCCCAGCCGCCCACCCAGTGCTCAGTTGGTTAACCCCACCTGAAGTTCATACCACCAGAGCCGCACCAGGAGGACCCGTTTGTTCCACGGAATTTATCCGGTGGTGGATTCGCAACAACAGCCGCCGCCCCTGCAACCATCGCCATCACCACCGACACCAGCAGCGCCTTCATCTCCACCACCGTTGCCATTGCCAATGCCGCTGCATCCTTCATCTCCAGGTAAGCGACATTTTTTTTTTTTTTTTTTTGAAAGTCACAAGGGGAGGATGCCCACCTGAATTGCTCACTTAGTGCCTGCTGCCAAATATGAACAGTTTACATCTTTTGGTCACTTCAATTTGTTTTTGGGAGTCAAGGGGAGGATCTCCACCTCAATATTTCATTGCTTGCTTAGTGCCTGCTGGCAATATGAACATAGTTTTACATCATGATCTAAATTGTTTTACATAGGTAAGGGGCATTTGGAAGATGAGCATCATCCAGTTCCTAAAAAGGTCAGAAGGGTGGCATTAGAGGTGAAATATATGCAAGTGTTAGATTTCTTTGATGAATATCCAGTGACTGAACCATATAGGTTTAAAGTTGGATCCTCATTTGGTGATATCCCACAAGCTGACCATACAAAAACAACACACCTTGGGGCTACTGTGTTAGACGGATATGTTGAGTTCTTGTTTAAGTTACATGCAGAGAACAAAAAGCTTTGGTGGCAATTTCGATGTCGTTGATTTGCTTGTGTCGTAAGAGAAGATCCTTTGCATGTAACGCTTAACAAGTATGCTAAAATGAAAGCTTCAAAACTGAACATACACAAAGATTTGTTGAAGCTAGTCAATTCTCTAGTGAAAATCAGATATGGTGAAGCCGGAAATAGACCCGCAAATGTTGATGATTTCATTTCTCGGTCGAAGATCTTTCTCCGTAGTCAGATGTTGAAGAAGAAGTATGGGAGATACAGCTTTGGGTCATCAGGCATCATCCTTTACTAATCGAGCCTGCTAAAAGAAGACTGCTACTTCAAGACTTCTCAAGCTTCTATAGAACACTGGATGATACAGCAGCGAACAGCTTATTGAAAAGATAAAGAAGTTCTGTCATCCTAGGTGCCATGTTCTCACTGCTCCTAAAGATAAGTTCATCACTGCTATATACATGAAAAATCATCAGAGAGACTATACTTCAGATCCGATCTTCACAAGGAAAATCGTCACTATCATCCTTTGACCGGGAGGATGGCTGTCTTGCAGTGTTTCTACACAATTTTATTGTTCATGGGCTAGAAGAAGCATTGGTATGCATAATGTTACTTTAGGTATTACCTAAATAGTGCTATACATTGCTACTCACAGTCACACATGTTTTTTAATCAATGTAGGCTTGTGGAATTGAACTGGAAGAACTGGAACTAATAGTTGCACATTACTTTGGAAAACTTTTGCCCACTTTTCTTGAGGAAATGTCCAGCGCCACAGACAGGCATGAAATGTAAGTGTTTTGTTTGTTTGCTTCAAATTTTCAATTTTTCTTTTGTTTTATTTAATTGAATTGACAATGTGCCATTTCAGGCTCAAGGAGATACTTAATATGTATGCTGAGTGTAGATCTATCTCGCGTAGAGCTCTGGGGTGAAGGATAGAGGACTGATCATCAACCTCCAGTTAAGACCTTTAAAATTTTTTTCATTCCTTTTTAATTTAATGGTACCGTGAGCTGCTTTTGTCTGTATATTGATTGATGAATATGTACAAGACAGTGCTTCATAATTTCTTTTGGCTTCTGTGCTATATCAGTATACATGAAAAAAAATTAACTAATTAAGCATTGCCAACAACAATACCTCTGTTTTAGTTGCTGTTTGTTTTCCTAGTTGCAGTGATTGGTAATGGATTGTGGATGTCTGTCTTTTATGGCCACATTGTTCATGATGTACTATAATTTATTCAAGATCATGTATGCAATTGCTTACGTGTAGTTTTGTGTTGATTTTAAGATGATAATTTATTTGTTATAAATCCTCAAATGTCAAGCCTTTTGTTTGATTTGTTTCATGTATGTCCTAGTTTCTGTTTTGTATTGTTAATTAATACCTTTCTGATATTGTTTGGAACACATGATTGTCATTCGTTTTGCAATGTCTGCATATGATTGCAGAACTTAGTCCATTATTATTCCCTTGTTTAGTGCTACACTTACCCGCCTCCCCATTGGTGTTGCACATTTCAGGGAATGGTTGCCAAGTTGGGTGATTATTTCATGTGGCGGTTTTGTTGCTCAGTTGCTCATATTGATTATTTCACGCCATAACTCCCTTTAATTTGTCGAACAGTGCCTGTGGTTTCTTTCCTAGAAAGCATCTGGCAACCTTTCTAGAAGACGCATACAACATAGAAATACCTCACCTTGGACCTTTAGGATATAGTTGGCTAGCTGTTATGATGATCCTGATGCTTGTTCAAGAGATTCGCTCGTGAATGTGTCTTTTGTAATAGGAAACAGTTGGTATCTGCCTGGAACAGCTTGTTTGGTCTGGGCTATCTGTGGCCGATGCGTTGTAATTTCATCTACCTGTTCGATCTTTTGCTACTGTCTAAGGCCTTCGTGCTTAGCGTGTCGATTTGGTGTGATCGTTCTGTTAGGAACCCAGTCGGACTCAGGAGGCCTGTTGGCTGTGGGTTCTTTTCTGTTTTCTCTAGTCTTGCCTGTAGCAGTCTGAAACTCTGTACTCCATTTACTCTTGAATGGAAATGGGTGATCCCGTGTGTAAAAAAGATAGGATTTAGTTAGGTAAATCTGCATTTTTTTTACTTATGTGGTGCCTCAGCTCAGATGTGAAGATATTCTCCATTTCTCGTTCATATTTGTTAGTGGAGTTATTTTAGTACTTGTGCAACTTCGCTTGGTTGATCTTATGATGCATTGCAAAGATCTCTCCTGTTCAAAATAGAAGAAAAAATGAGAACATGCTTGTCTTTGTTCTTCCTTTGGTTTCGATTTCATTGTTCTTTTCGTGTGGCATTCAAAGATAGTTTGTCTGTGCTTGCATTTTCTGCGAACTGCAAGGCATTATTACACACTCAACTGCAAACTGAATGTTGCTTATCTTGCAATAGAATATGACCTTAAGGTTTAGTATTCCAATTGAACTGATTCAGGAAGCTCATAAATCCATCTTATTCCGGTATAGCTGGTGGCCCTTCAAATCACTAGTCCACTAAGCATGCCCCATTTTTTTATAGGAACAGCCTGGCGATGATCTTTTGGTTGATAATTTCATCTCTGTTTTGTTTTCTGCACTGTATAATCTTCACCTGGACGGTTAAACTATTTTGACTTCTGAGTAACATGCAACACGCTATTTTATTGTGTTTCTTCTATTATGATATTGACCCCATCTTCCATTAAAGATAAGCCTTTGTAAAGTGGTGAAGTTTGAATTGTAAAGTGGTGAAGTTTGAGTTTGGGCCCGTGCCAGGCGAAGGCACCGATGACTAAAGAAAGAGAAACAATCTTTTAAGCAAGTTATTTAAAATTTGACTGATTTTCGAAACAAGACCAACCTATGTTTATAATCTATTTATTTGGTGTTATAAATGTTGTCATTTTCACTAAAAAAATTGATCAAATTAAAGATAATTTAACATAGAAAGATTCTAGGAGTTGATTTATTTTAGTTCAGAGGCAGTATCATATACAGAAAACTTAGAAAAGCATGTTGAAATGGCCAAAATGTGTTCTATCCCTATCTCTATGACCATCTCCATACAAATAGAACTTCGAAAATTGAGTCAAGAACAAGAAAAACCTGAAGATTAAAAGTACGGATCACGACACGCGTCTCACTATCACAGGACGTCGTCGCGCATACCACGTTATCTTCTCAACCAAATAGTCAGAAAAAAATCTCTTTGTGTACATAGATTTTCCGCGGAGTCGAAATATTATAACACGTTTGAGTTGAATTTTCTAAAACCAGTGATATATCCATGGATGCATTGGCAGTTGGCACGTCGTACTCGTCCTTAATTAACCTTGCGGCGCCCTGTACCTGATGCTACTGTTTCCGTACGAGTTATTAGGGCGATTACCAGGAAGAACAGGGCGCTGCGAGTCAGCCTGAAGTCAAGCATCAGCAGTGTTTCTGCAAAATTAATTTGCCTACTGGAATGAACAGTTAAGCATTGGATCGATCATCGATCGTGTCAAGTTTTTTCCCCTGGTGTCAAAAAATGCAGGTCACGAAGTCAAATTTAGAGTATTATATAGTAGTAGTTGGTGGCACGGCCATGGAGTCATGCCACTAAGTCAAATTTAGAGGCACATGATGCTTTGTTTTATAATTCTTTTTTGAGGAATTTTGTTTTTTATAATTATTTTATTTCTTTTTCATGGAGATTGTGCACCACTCTACAACTACAAGTAAGCTAAAGCCTAGCTGCCGACTGGTCTCGCCATCAGAGCAGGCGGCGAGTCCCTAGCTCCCCATTACGTTTATAGGGCCGTGCTTAGCTTTCTAGATCAGGTAGTAATCCGCACGCCAGCTAGAGGTAGGGGATAGCTGCTGATAAGCACGCAAGGAGAGTGATGATATTGAACGCCGCTGCGTTGACAAGTATAGAAAAAAAGGACACCGAGGGCGATGCCGAAGCGCACGTAGGTGCGGCGACTTTGGTCACCCGGGCCACGGCAGAGCTGCACGGAAGGAACAGTGCACATCACATGCAGCCCGCCATTGACATGTCACTTGGCAAATATCTCGCGAGACGACCGACGACCCCTCGTCGTCGGCCGCCGGGGACCTGGAGGAACGGGTCAGACCTCGACGCCGGCGTGGTCCTGCCCGCAGCTAGCACGCCGCGTTCACGAACAAACGAGCACCACGGGCGCATGCGCCGGGCAGGTTCTTGCTTGTTATTGCGCGCAGCTATTGGGGGCTCCACCTCCGTTCCACTTGGCTGACTCACGACGTGGAGCTCCCCATCGCGTGTAGTCCGCGTGCCAGCGTGTACGCCGTCGGGGCCTCGGGGAGCAGGCGAGTCTGGAGCGCCGCCGTTCGCCAGCGGCATGTCCCCTTGGTCCTTGGGGCCACTGAGAGCGCGATATCGGGCCGTCGATCGGGGCCTCTGGGCGGTCCGGATCACACGCAGTGACGCAGAGTCGCCTTGAGAGAGACGTACGTCGTAAAATTCCAGCACGCATCAGACTGAATGAACCGCACGTCCGTAACTCGTCAACGGCGATGCGAGAGATCGGTCCGGTGACTGCTGACTGTCGTCTCCGTCGTCAAAATATTTATTACAAGTAGTACAATTCTTATCCTCTTAGTCAAATTACTTAAAACTGACTCAGTAATAAAAAGCGTTATATTTATTGCAGTATGGATAAAAAGTCAAATTACTTAAAACTGACTCAGTAATAAAAGCGTTATATTTAAAAGTTAAAACTGACTTAGTAGTAAAGCGTTATATTTATTACAGATTTACAGTACTACTATTCGAAAATATATTTATGACATCCGTGATCTAAGGCCTAGAAATACATTTATGACATCCATCATCCAAGACCGACAAATATGAATTACAATACAATTTGTATCCCCTACTATAGAAATCTTAATCGTGGAGGGTTTTTTTTTTTTTTTTGCTTAACCGTGGTGGTCATTGGAGCCCGCTGCGGGGTTAATCCATTAACAGTGGCCAGCGCCAGCTTTCTTATAGTCTCGTTATAGTTAAAGTTGTTAACCGCGCCGGGTTTTGTTATTTGCCCGCCTCGTTTAACATTTTTTTTAACATAAATCACATGATTTGAAAAAAAAAACCCCTTAACAGAAATGATGCATACATAAATGGTTCCATGATATTAAGTTACAAAACTTTTCTTGAATGGATCAGTCAATACATAATTATATCAATTTGTTGCAGACGCTTTCACGATCCTCTTCTCGCCATCGGAGCGTGTCAATGCAAACTCTATTATATAATACGATTAGTGCATTCACAATGCAGACTCTATCATAAAGTTCTAAGGCTATTTATTAACTTCATATTTATTATACTTTGCCGATGTAATCCATATATTTATAGAAGAGAGGGAAAAAAAAGCTAAGACTCCAATTCTTTTAGACTCCATGTCTATGATATTTTCGAGGTAATAAATACTTTTAGAGTTTATGTAGAATCTGTGTTGTGAGTGTCTATGTATTAGCATATCATACGTATTACTAGAAGTTTAAGGCTGCTAGCTGGTGCATTTAACTCCTATATTAATTTCAATTTTCTGAACGTGACAAAAGAGCAGAGTTTGGAGGTAGCTATTCAACAAAGTAACAGTTTTTATACATAAACTAGATTAACTAAATTGAAAGTGTAGATTTTAACTGGAGTAGAACGGAACTACGTACTAGCTAGTATGCTGTTGAATTGTTATCTTGTTTGTACATTTACACGGACCGACTAATTCCACGACGCGTACTTGGAGAGTGGAGACGCCTCATCGATCACGCTACTGCTTCTCCCGGTCGACGGAGTGGTAGTAGGTACAGCCCGTGTGCAGGGCACAAAAGTAGCTGAACGCGCGCGTACGTGCTGTATAGATTATAGAGGCGCACCGTCGACGACGTACGTACGCAACGCACACGATGTGAGACGTGGATCCATCGATGAGTCGCGATGGATCTCATCACTGATCACATTGGGCACCGTCCATCAGTCTCAGTCTCCATCGTTGATGGCGTCACGTCGTCACCGAAAAAGCGAACTCCGTCGTTTACCCCGTCGACGTTGGCGTCCCGTTTTTTCTCGTAATTTTTGTCGTGCTAGCCAGTAGCTGGTGGCCGCTGCCCACGAGGTTACAACAAGCTAAGAATTAGGCCAGTTGGGACCCCGTGTGGCTGCCGGCCGAGCACTCGCAAATAATCACAACAGCATAGCTCGCGTCGCGTAGGTGCCTACGTGGTTGTGGTCGCCCAGGCCCGGCCACCCAGCCAACCAGTCCACTGCCGAGACCGCAGCCGGGGCGCTATAGCGCTACGCAAAAAGACGCCCGGTCGTTCCTCCGGTGTTCCGGAGCCAAAAGCCCAAAATCCTCGCTCGCGCTCGCACTGCACTCCGTTGTCTGGCCGTGCGTGGCCGGACGGCCGGCCACGCGCTTTGACGCGGCGCGCCCCCCTGGCGCGCGCGCCGATAAAACCGCCTGCAGCGCCCATTCGTTTGTTCCGCCACCCGCCACCGAGAGCGAGGGCGAGGGCGAGAGAAGAGATACGTGCGTGCGTGAGTGGCCGGCGCGAGCGCGCCAGCAGCGAGCTACTCGGTCCAGCTCCTCCGTCTGCGGCCTGCTGGTCGGTTCGCTTCGCTTAATTCGCTCCAGGTATCCAGGAGAAGCTAGAAGACGGCATGGCGGGGGCGGGGGCGGCCGGGACCTGCCGTCGACGCCGACATGGGCGGTAGCAGTGGTGTGCGCCGTCATCGTGCTCATCTCCGTCGCCATGGAGCACGGCCTCCACAAGCTCGGCCACGTACGTACATCATTGCTAAGCTTCAGAAGCTGAGCTTTGTTTTGGGTGTCTGACTGCTGCCCTTGTTGCCTGGTGCAGTGGTTCCATACGAGGCAGAAGAAGGCCATGCGGGAGGCGCTGGAGAAGATCAAAGCAGGTGAGCTGCTCCTATCATCAACCCACAGTCCACACCACTCTATTATTGCCTTCAATTCATGGTCGGTCGGTCGTCACCAGAATCCGTTACATACATTCCCTCCCAGTTTAATTTACATTCGATCTGACTTTCAGAATTCAGAATGCTACCTGCCTGCACATGCATAAACAAAGACCTTTTATATGATGATCAGTAGCTACTTCAATAATGCTACTAGTGTTAGCTTTATATGGCAATAGAATTCAGTTAGTCAGAACACACAACCTTCAATTAGGTTGTTAGTTTAGTTCGTGTGCCGGCCGGCACCTCTTATCCTTTTGCTGCTTCTTTTTGTTTTCCTTCTAAAAAAGGTTTGGTTGTGTTGCGTGCAGAGTTGATGCTGATGGGCTTCATCTCGCTGCTCCTCGCCGTCGGGCAGACGCCCATCTCCAAGATATGTATCCCCACCAAGGCCGGCAGCATCATGCTGCCGTGCAAGGCCCGGAAAGACAGCGACGACGACAAGAGCGGCGGCGACAGCCGCCGGAGGCTCCTCTGGTACCCGCCGTACCAGGGATATGAATCCGACCACCGTCGGTTCTTGGCCGACAACTACTGCGCTGACAAAGTGAGGCCCCGGTCACAATAAGCTACTTTCCTCCATTCCAAATTGTAATTCACTTTTGGCTTTTCTAGATATATTGATTTTGTTATACATTTAGTTATACACTATGCGCTGTAGTAAAAGAAATGAATATATGTAAGCCAAAAACAACTACAATTTGGAACGGAGGGAGATAAGCTAGCTGCATGCATGCCCGGCCTTGGAAAGTCATTTGAATAAAATCGTTTATTATATCTTTGCACACTCCAACAAAGTCTATATATATTATCCACACTCTAGAGAATCATTTTCTCTCTTTATCTTTGGCTAGCGATAAATCCAAAATAGAGAATATATATATTTGAAGGTCCAATAAAAAAGTTTCAAATCCTATAAATTAGAATGATAAAGAGTTTATTGGAGGTGCTCTGATGGGGCCATGAGATGAATAACTCTTTTTTTTGCCGTGTGCAGGGCAAGGTGTCCCTCATCTCCACCAACGGTGTCCATCAGCTGCACATCTTCATCTTTGTGCTTGCGGTGTTCCATATCACTTACAGCGTCGCCACCATGGCGTTAGGGCGTCTGAAAGTAAGCACAGACCAAGCATTTAAACCATGTTCATTATTGCTACTCCCTCCGATCGATCTGGTCACACATACCTTTAGTCAGAATCTGATTTTTTCTCCTCTCTGAAAGTAGTCCCATAATCTCATACTCCTACTTATTAGATATATATTATGACTATATTTCGGATAAAAAAAAAAAAGTAGTCAAACTTATTGCAAGACCATTTAAAAAAAAAATCAACGGTGTCTCAAGTATTTATGACGGACATTTCGTTCAGAAAAAGGAAAGTATGTTTGTCAACAATTTGACTCCATTGCAGTAAAAAATAAGCATTTGTATTGCAGTTAGAAGATCGATACTAATCACATCTTCTCGCATGCAGATGAGGAAATGGAAGAAATGGGAATTGGAGACCAACTCGGTGGAATATCAGTTCGCAAACGGTAAGTAGAAGAAGAACCATTATATCTGTGTGTGTTCTCTTCCTCAGATGATTGAAGCATGCGTGTGTGAGCAGATCAGTGAAGCTGATGAGGTTCTTTCGTTGCAGATCCTTCACGATTCCGATTCACGCACCAGACATCGTTCGTGAAGCGGCACCTGGGCCTCTCGAGCACTCCCGGAGTCAGATGGATTGTGAGTCCGATGGATCACGCACCTGAGCTCCGGATTGCCAGCAGGTTTAACGTGCCTCGTTGACCTCAATATTCTTCGCTGCAGGTGGGATTCTTCAGGCAGTTCTTCGCGTCGGTGACCAAGGTGGATTACCTGACCATGCGGCAAGGATTCATCAATGTATTGAGCTGAGCATCTCCCTCATTGCAACTGCTGCTACGTGGTGATTTGTTAGTGATGCAAGCTTTTGATGTTACAAGTTATTATTTGACATGGTGATGTTTCCTTGTTTGCAGTATCATCTGTCGCCCAGCGCTAAGTTCAATTTCCAGCAGTACATCAAAAGGTCCTTGGAGGACGACTTCAAAGTCGTCGTTGGCATCAGGTCTATCAGTCTCTTTTGTACTCAGTCTGTTCAAAATCATAAAGCCATTTACATAGTTTTTACTATGCCTAATTGAGGGAGTGTTTTGCATGTTAATATGTTATGATGTTGGCACCTTGACATTTGGCTGGTTTTTCTGTATATGCAGTCTCCCGCTGTGGTTCGTCGCCATCTTCATACTCTTGCTCGACATCGAGGGTACTTTTCATCCTAATCATAGCTGTTCTGTTCAAACCACAGGCTTTGATTTGGTCATGTAATAACCACCATCATTTTATTCTGCAAAACCTCTTGTCATATGTGCAGGAGTTGGCACGCTTATCTGGATCTCTTTTGTCCCGCTCGTTGTAAGTGTTGACTCCTCTCTGTTGTTTCTCTATGTTGGTGGCAACAAAGAGCCACTTGGTCATTCCAAAAACTAAACAAAGAGCCACGCCTTGGAATATACGTACAGTATATATAAGCAAAGACGATGTCTCTGTTTCAGATACTCTTGTTGGTTGGGACCAAGCTGGAGGTTGTCATCATGGAGATGGCCAAGGAGATACAGGACAAGGCGACGGTCATCAAGGGGGCACCTGTGGTGGAGCCAAGTGACAGGTTCTTCTGGTTCAACCGCCCTGGCTGGGTCCTCTTCCTCATCCACCTCACGCTCTTCCAGAACGCCTTCCAGATGGCACATTTCGTTTGGACACTGGTAGGTTGCATAGCTGGCCTGCATTCTGTTTAGCCTGTAATGTTTTGTTCATCCAGTCACTGCAGCAGAATGAGCACAGGCTGACCTAGCTAGTAACTCATTCCTCTTGGCTGTTGCTGGCACACACAGCTCACCCCAGACTTGAAGAAATGCTACCATGAGCACATGGGCCTGACCATCATGAAGGTTGTAGTGGGGTTGGCTCTTCAGGTCTTCTGCAGCTACATCACCTTCCCGCTCTACGCGCTCGTCACACAGGTAAAGGGAAGAGAACCAAAAAAAAAAAAAAAAAAAACATGAACTCCTTTGAATGAACAAATAAACCTCCATGGACAATGGGGTGACGTCCAAATCCTCAAACCTCGCGTCTGCAGATGGGGTCTCACATGAAGAAGACCATCTTCGAGGAGCAGACAGCGAAGGCGGTGATGAAGTGGCGCAAGACGGCCAAGGACAAGGTGAAGCAGCGGGAGGCGGCAGGCTACCTCGACGGGCTGATGAGCGCCGACACGACGCCGAGCCACAGCCGCGCGACGTCGCCGAGCCGGGGCAACTCGCCGGTGCACCTGCTCCACAAGTACAGGGGCCGGTCGGAGGAGCCGCAGAGCGCCGCGTCGTCTCCGGGGCGGGGTCATCAGGGGCAGGAGCTCGGGGACATGTACCCGGTGGCCGACCAGCAGCGGCTGCACAGGCTAGACCCCGAGAGGAGGAGGCCCGCCTCGTCCACCGCTATCGACATTGACATCGCTGATGCCGATTTTTCGTTTAGCATGCGGTGATTTTGAACGAATTTTGCAGCATGTTTTGTATTTATTACTTCTGTATAGGAAAAGCATAGAAATGAAGAATATAATGACACGTTAGGAAAGTTTCGTTTATTCATCATAAAATAATATATACGTAATAAAGTGGGAAAATTGTGCAATGTACAGACACTCTGAATAAACCTCCCTCTCCTCTAGCTAGGGAAAACTGAACTGCAATCCTTCTCACTACATTCAAGAAAACAATGTACAGCTGCAAAAAGGCTTCAAAAGAAGAGAACAATGTGAATCTGGATGATGCTATTGAAAACAATCAGTACTCACACTAACAAGAAAGGACATCAGCATATGCATTGCTTTGTAGGAAGAACAATCGAACACTACAGGACTCTTGGATTAGTCAATAGTCATATCTAGCCAGGAAAAATGGAGAGAGAAAAGCACTGGTGCGCTCATCATCCGCAGGCTAGTCAGCTTTTGCACGAACCCTTCTCTTGTGAACAGCTATTAGGACCACTGACAACACCATTCCAACCATATACCCAGCAACTGCACCGTAAGTGACACAGATTGGCCATTCCTACGAAAGATCAAAGAAACAGAATACTACTAATCAGTCATAAGGCCCAGCAGAGGAATCAGGGAAGGAATCATCATCAATGTGACACTAGAAGTAAGATTTATCAGTAAGAGATGGGATAAAAGGTGCATCAGGATATTGAGAGTTTCAAAAGCAAAAGCACTCAATAGAACATCTCGCAAACCAATGAATTTCATGTGGTGGACTTGTAGCTCTCAAAAAATTCAGTCAGGAAATGAGGATCATAAATCACCCAATCCCCATGGGAATAAACAAATTGTGGCAGGTACTTCTATTTTAGTGTCCGGCCATGTCTGTGATCCCCATATGTTTACCCCAGTTAGACATAAGTATGTTCCATAGAGCTTTTTTTTTTGGTGAGCATCAAGTATGTTCCATAGTGTCAAGTTAACCCACCAAGTGAGCACAAACATATCCATATGATCCAGCTTTCCCATTCCTAGAAATTGGCAACATACTTCTTAAGATTCAAAGATGGTATGTCTACCTGCCAGGGTCTCTCCCAGTCAAGGGGCATAGGCCAAGCACCAAGCCATGCTCCTAGCACAGCTCCATGACAAGGTGCAGATATCATGTAGTTCTCAACATCAGTTGGCGTGAAATAACTGACATGCAAAGACAATGAAATATCATGGCACAGTTGCTGGATGATACAAAAGAAAGAAATATGTCCACTGGATGAACCTCTACCATTCAAAAGTTTACAAGTCCGGAACATACATGGAGTGAGAAAGCACATTCTGCCAATCAATCTTGGATGTTCCAAAGACACATGCTGCGGGAACAAACTGAAAGATGATAAAATTAGTCTCACCTTCCTCGGTTGCTGAAGTTATGGAGTAAATGCAAAGTGTTAACTTATGAGTACACGATTATCAGCACAAGACATTAGGTTGAGCCAGTCTCGCTGTACTCAAGTCAAGTGCTCAGTTTTGTACCAGAAAATCAGCAAAAATGGCACTTACCGTGAACAGGGACATGGCAAGCGACCAATAAATAGTAGCTATCCAGTATCTGCAAATGATAGTTCAATCAAATAAAGAACTGTTAGTTCTTTTAAATAGAAATATCATGGCATACTTTTTTAAAATCAGATGCAAAATAGAATATAGAGCAAAGCAATACAGACACCAATCCTAGTCATGATTCCTGTTCATCAAGTAAAAGTCAGGCTAAATCCTTTGTGAATCTAACTTACTTGATTCCAACAGGGGCACCAAGAACGATTGCTCCAAATGCATTAAGGAACGCTCCTGGCATGGGTGGGGAAAATACATGCAGTAAGATCAAAGAAATGAAATGAGGAAAATAAACAGATCCTAGATAACTCATAACTAACAGTTTGACTGTTATTCTGCAGCATGGAGCTGTTCGTTTTGGGATTCATATTCATACAACAATGCATCAAAGTATGCCAAGTCAAGGGTATAGAACCAACCCACGGGCAAGCCGATCAATCCTCTCGCAACAGCCTTGAAAAACTGAAAACAAATAACACCTGATCACCCCCATCAATGAACCAAAAATTTAAAGCGACAATTGATCGAACAGGTTGCACGCGCGCCATACCGAGCAGCTTTTAGCATCACGACGGAGGTAGCTGAACACTGCGATGACTATGGGCGCTTCACAGACCTAAGTGACGGAGGAAAAAAAAAAGTTCAGTTCGGATCGGAAGAGAGAAGGATGGGGAGACCGAAGATACGTTTACACCGGCACCGGCGGCGGCGGCGAGGTGAGTGAAAATACCACGAGAAGGCGGAGGGCGAGCGCGGGGTCGGAGACGAGCACGCCGCGGCCAGCGAGGGCGTGGGCGGCAGCGAGGCCAGCAAAGCAGAGCAGGTGCGCGACCCCGGCGGTTAAGGCGCTGATCTGGGTGGACTCCGCGCGCATGGCGGGGCCGCGCTTGGGTAGGTTACGGGCAGGCGCCCTGAGGTGGAAACCGCGGTGGTGTAGTCGCGCGTCCGCGGCCGCCGGCGGGGAGCCTGTGTCTTCACTGATGGAGGTGGAGCTTGATGCAGTGTAGCCGGTTTGGGTCGGATGCAGATCCTCCACCAAGTATTTTTAGGGAAACAACGGCAACCGTTTTCAGTTGACCGGTGTTTATTACAAGGTGAGGTGATTAGTACATACTACCTGAAGACCCAAAACAAAGTCGTTTTTGATTTCAAGTCCCTCTCATGTGGGGTTTTTATATTAAAATCAATTAAATTTATATTATATAATTGTATCATTGAAAAAGAAAGTCTTTTCCTCAATGGAGTTTTTTAATAAATTTATTTGAAGATTTAAATATTCATCGTATTTTCTACAAATCGAGGTGAAACTTTGACACGAAAAACCCAAAACGCCGTTTATTTTTATGTTCGGCGTACATTTGCTCAAAGGCCCAAAACAAAGTTTTGCATCAATAAGATCATCCTTAATGGGGAGTTTTATGGAGCTTCATGGGTATTAAATACTAATATTATCATATTTATGAAGAGATATGATAAGACTTTTTAAGAGTTTACATAGTTTTATGAGGATACAACTCTTCCACGTTATTATTTCTAAAATATGGGTGTGTTGTAAACTAGGTCATAAAACCCTCATTGATGTTAATCTAGTCAATAAAAAACTAACCACGTTTCTTGCACCGAAGGCTACAATTATATTAGCCTCAAATAACATACCACTATTTAAGAGTTTACATAAAAAGATGGATTACTCAAAAATTATAGTGGTTACTGCTCTTACATTAAAATGGTAGGTAGAATGCTTAAATGGTATATATAAAAAGTTTTCAATGTCTCGTCTTATCTTAAAAGGAATAGAGAAACTCACACATATCATAATGCATTGGTGCAAATAAAAGTGACTTTGCTTTGAACACCCTACCAAAAAGCAAACACATCTCTGTTGAAAGTTATATAACCAAAAAAAACACTTATATAACAAGAGAAATGTATAGCTTCAAAAGCATGTGCATAACTATTTTTTTTTTTTTTTGAATCAAAACCGAACCTCATGGCTCTCTTTAACATGAAAATAACCACAAAACCTACTCCAAACTTTGCCCCTAGATCGCACCAAAACCCCCAGACCGCCGAAACGACTGGCCCCGTGGGTCCGCAGCGGCAGCGCAGCGTCGTCTCCTCCACTTCGCAGGCAGGCGCATACGACCCAAGGCCCCGAGGGTTTAAAGACATCTCTCTTCACATCTCGCCGCGAAGACAAGCCCCCGTCGCGATCTGGCCGCGGGAAGATGGCGACTCCGCCACCGTCCCTCCGCCGCGCCGCTGTGCTCCTCCTCACCGTCCTCGCCGGCGTCCTCGCCTCCACCGCGGGCGCCGATCTCGTCATCTCCAAGGCAGATCGGAGGGTCAGTACAGTCCTCGATGCCCAGATCTCGGAGCCCAGCTCCCACCTCTCTCCGCCTCAGCGCTGTCGGATCTAATCTAACGTGTCTCTCCTCGCAGGTTGATCTGACCTCGCATATCGTTCGCGTCCTCGCTTCCCTCAAGGTTTGCTGCTTGGTTCTGTCTCTCGTGTTTTATGAATCGTTCCAGCCTGTTCGTAGTAGTCTGAAATGTCACTGTTGCCTCATCAGCTTGATTAGAACGCTGCCATGTGTCGATGATGCTAGCAGTTTCATATATTGAATTCTTCTGTGCTAAATTCATAGCTAAAGGTCTTTTCAGCAGTGTCAAATTGCTGCTCCCAAAATTTTAAATATGCCTAATTATCTGTCCAGTGAAATTTTGCCAGCATTGTTTGAACCAGTTTCTAGTGGATGATGCTTCTTGTTAAAGTCAGTTTTCTGCGTCTGACATCCATGTATCTTATAATGAAGCGGGTTGGCCTGTTTCACTGTTTCAGCACTGCATACTTTCAGTCCTGAATTCCAGTTGCAATGTCTGATTGCTGATCTATTCACCACTGCCCAAATTACTACTGTCAAAATTTCGATATACCCAATTCTCTGGCTCACGAATCAGCCATATGCTTTCTAAAGCAGTTTCTAGTAATGCTTGTTGAGTTCTATTTTTATGTATATGCATCTATATTTCCATAATTTAATCATGTTTATGCTTTTTAGTGTATGTCTCGGCCCTGAAATCCTTATTATTTGAAACTTTTCTGTTGTTGTTATAGAAGAACATCTCTCTTGAAAGTGCTTATGTCTAGGACTCTAGGTGGAATATAGCCTTGCTTTGTTGCTCTAAAAGTTACATGGTTCCCCCGTGTTTAGGTTGAAAATGTTGGACCGACCCTGTCTCTCAAGTTTTACTGGCTTTTCCCAACATCCAAGCCAAGAACTTGGCAGCTATTAGAGTATTTGGCAGTGAAGGAAAAGTGAAGGGTCAAAGTACTATCCTGCCAATTGAAGTTGTTCAACCTTCTGGAGCTCCCCCGGAGCTGACGTTCTTTTCAGCATTGTTGCCCAAACCTTTGGAAAAGGGAAAGACTCTGTACTTGGATGTCCTAACTGTGTTCACACACTCTCTTCAACCATTCCCAGAAGAAATCACTCAAGCCGAAGCGCAACTTGTTGTCTATCAGGATAGTGCTCACTATCTGTCACCTTACCCTGTTAAGGCACAGACACTTACTATCAGATTGCCTGGCGGGAGGGTTGAATCATACACAAGGCATCCAAACGCAAAACTTTTGGATTCAGAACTGAGATATGGACCATTTCATGATCTTCCCCCATTTTCATACTTACCTGTGATTGTGCATTTTGAGAACAACAACCCTTTTGCAGTCGCAAAGGAAGTTATAAGAGAGATTGAAATATCTCACTGGGGAAATGTACAGATTACAGAACACTACAACATCGCCCATGGTGGTGCCAGACTCAAGGGTGAATTTTCCAGGTTATTCTCCTTTCTGAGTTTTGATTGCAATTTTTTAAGTTGATATACTTGTAGCTGGAGAGATAAGTTATGTTCAGAAGTAACTAATTATTTGCCTCCTTTGCAGGATCGATTATCAATCTAGACCTTACGTAAGGGGTGTTTCATCTTTTAGGCATCTTATTGCAAGGCTGCCTCCAAAGGCACACTCTATTTATTACAGAGATGAGATTGGTAATATTTCAACATCACATTTGTGGAGTGATTCTATGAAGGTAATCTTGTTAGCTGTCTCAGTCATTGCAGTTTCAACACCAGTTTCAATATAGTTTCAGATCAAGCTTTCTTATTTCAGACCCAACTGGAAATTGAACCAAGGTTTCCATTGTTTGGTGGGTGGCAAACAACATTCACTGTTGGTTATGGTTTACCACTTGAAAACTTTGTTTTCTATTCTGATGGAAAGAGATTTCTCAATATCACATTTGGTTCTCCATTGGAGGAGATTCTCATTGAAAAGCTTATTGTAAAGGTATGTGTGTATGTCGGCAAACAAATAAACTATATTTCATTAGTTTAAACCTACATGGCATATTTTGCAGATTATGTGGGCATTATGTGTTTTGTATATTCATTATAAATTGCCATCTTTATTTCTGTCATGATCATAGGAATGTGGATGGCAAGAATAATGACAGGGCTTTATGTACTATTAATTTTTCATTATTCTATGCCTTTGCCCCCTGTATAAGTATCTTTGTTGTTGAACAGGTTGTTCTACCTGAAGGGTCAAAGGATATCGAAGTTTCAGCTCCATTTCCAACACAGCAGCGGCAAGAGGTTATTTTTCACTGTACTGTGTAGTGAGCTAAATAGTTATCCTAATCGTTGTTTCTAAAAGCAGTGATTTTTGTTGCAGGTTAAGTATTCACACCTTGACATTGTTGGAAGGCCAGTTGTTGTCTTGGAGAAACCTGATGTTATTCCAGAGCATAATTTGTATTTCCAGGTTTGCTCCCAGATTCATTTTTTTCGGGTTGTTTGGATAACGGTTTTATTTTTTTGAAAACTAAGGGGAGTCTCCCCTGATTCAAGAAAGGAGGTGGGCGGGTTGTTTGGTGGATAACCTGGGCGCTTTTATGAAAAAGGGTTATTTCTGCTTAAACTGTTGATCAGACCAAATAATCAGTTGTTCAAGTATTGGTTCCAGCACACAAGACGGCACTAAAAGCTGTAGTTTTTAATGCTGGCTTGAGCTATGTTTATAGATACATCTGAACTGGAACAAACTTATTTGATGAATCATTTGCAATATGCAGGTTTACTACAAATTCAACAACATATCCTTGCTCAGAGAGCCGTTGATGTTGATTGCTGGTTTCTTCCTCCTGTTTGTGGCATGTATTGTTTACATGCGTACTGATATGTCAATATCCAAGAGCTCTCCTTCCTACTTGGCCAAGCTGCAATGGGATGAGGTACACGATTATTTGAATACACACACCCATCATGAGTCAATGGGCTTGCTGAAAACTGTTCTATAAAGCGTGCTAATATTTTCCTTTTTATTATCTTTTACTATTTTACATTTTCGTATATGATGTGCTGCATTAACTGCGGGGCCCTGGGCATAATACTGATGATTAGTTTCTGCACCAAATTACACATGGTTTTAAATAGATATTTATTGGCAGGAGTAAAGGTCTGCGGATGTAATATATAACATGAACTGGCAAATCAATTTTCTTTTGTTGCTTTCAATCAGGACTGAGATTACTTATGGAAGGGTATTGTAACTAGAAAAACCTTGGATGTCCTCAAATAATAAGTCTGTCTATTCTACTTACACGAACATGTTTTGACTGCTGCATTGGAGCTCACGATGCAGAGATGGTTAAAAACTAACAAGAAAATTTGTACAAGTGAGGGCTTAAGTTAACCACTGCAATTCATTGTAAATATGAATTAATTTTAGACTTAGAGTAAGCATGCCTTGCTAAGGAAGCCATGTTTGGCCTGAGTTTCTTGAAATACTGCAGTACAAGCTTGCTATTTGTGGCTACTGCCTGTTATTTTCTGCAGTACTAATATTTTATGGCCTATTTTACTCTTTTTATGATATATAGGTGCAAGCCACTGTTCAGAAAATCCAGGTCATCTTTGAGCAATGCTTAGCAGTTCATGATAAACTGGAGGCCTCATTGCGTGATTTGTCTAGGACAGGAGACATTCAGTCTTGCAAGGCATCTCGTAAAGCTGCTGACGCACAGTTTAAGGAGCTATCGAAAGATCTGAAGCCCCTGTTGACGACTCTACAGTCATCTCCTCAGTCTTATCAGATATGGCCAAAGGTTTGTTATTATTATTTATCCATACACTAGCTGCTGTCAGGCAGGCATACAAAGAAAGCAAGTTGAGAAACTTTTTCAGAACTTCCTTTCTGCATTTAGTTGCAAATGTTCCATTTTGGTTACTGTGCTTTGGGGTGATGCAGGTAGAGGACTTGATTGCAAAGGAGAGAGAGATGCAGGAGAAGCTCATGACAAGGCATTCCACTGTTGTCGACAGCTTTGAGAAGAAGCTGCGTGGGCAAGATGTAGAGAACAGGATTGCTTTGCAGCAGCAGAAAATTGCTGCCCTGAGGCAGGAGATCGAATCTCTTTTAGAGTATATTAGTGAGATTTGATAAATTGAGTGCTGCTCTGGTGTGATACATCTTTAGCGATTAGACTGTCTTTGCTGGGCTTATGGTTTGATACATGTTAGGCCCAATCTACTACACAGAGATTTTGTCTGTAACCATCTAGTTTCCCAGTTGAGGACTGGAAGTTGCAATGACCATGTAACATGATAATCGCTGTAACCCTTCTGAGCTGACTAAATTTTGCATTTGATAACAATATCACAAGGAACCGCCATTGTTTGCATTTTTTAACAATATCACAGGGAACCTTTGTTGGAAAAATTTAAGCTGGGAATTGCTTTCGATATCCAGTTTAGTGGAGCATTTGAACATGCAACTATCGCCAAGATAGTGAGTTAGTAGTTGTACCTGACTAGGTTTGATGCTAAAGAGGTGCTTGCTTCACATTTTTTAGACTGGACAGGGTTGGCCTTTTGGCAGGATCACGCTGCTTCCACAAACGATTTTTTGGGACCACATGTCAAGAGCAACGATAAGCGGTTTGTTGGTTCTCTTTTTGTGACGGGCCTTGTTTAGTTGGCAAAAATTGCTAAACAAGGCCCTACAACGACACCCTATGGTGTGGGATCTTGATTTGGTGAAGAGAACAATATTTGCTTTCCCTGAATTTGTTTTAGACCTACCCTTTGATTTACCAAGTGTCTAAGTGCATGGTACTAGGTTTTAATTTTGCCTTTTAATTTTAGGCCTCCACTTAGATTGTAAGAAAAATAGTGCAATGGTACTATGTTTTAATTTAAGGCCTCCACTTGGTTTGTAAGAAAAAATAAGGAAAAATGTGCGAGCCACAATCCTATGATTGAGTTACTGTAGCGGGAATCACTTGCTAAAAAAAAACCCTAAAGTGCATAGCCGATCCTTAATTTGGTGAAGAGTGTTTGTTTCCCCGAATTTTTTAACCTACCCTTTTTGTTTACCAAGTGTCTAAGTGCATGGTATTAGGTTTTCATTTTTGCCTTTAGTTTTGGATCTCCACATATATTGAGAAAAGACTTTGTTTAAAATAGAAGATTTCCGAAGTTATATACAAAATTACCAAAATCCAAAAAATACACAAAAATTTATACGTGGACAGGCCATCGCCGCGATCGCGTGGGCGCACGAGCGAGCCGCCTCACAGGCAGGCGAGCGAGCATTTGCCGCGGCTGCGTAGAAACGTACAACATCCGACGAGATGACCCCACCAACCAGTAGGACACCACCTGACCCCCACCAGCATCGAGTCTTCCCTCGTTTGAAACCACTGTGGCGGGGCTGTTGGTGGCTGCGCTGCGCCCAAACTGGATCGCGTTGGCATGTACACGGACACGCACAACAGTTCGCCGGCAGTGCAAGGAAATTGTGTATCACAATCAAAGGTCAAAAGAGCTCCCATGGTCCCATCTTTGTGTTCTTCTAAAGATGGCACCCGACTGAAAACTTTAGCAGCCATGTTCCCGTTCCCGGAATACGAACGCGAACAAAATCGTCCCCGTTTCTTGGGCACTATGTTCTCGTTCGTAGAAAACTCACATTCTCGCCCCTTCATGAAGAAAAAAAAAAATTCATCTCAATCTTCAAAGTGTAGGGAACGCCTTCTTCATTCCATCTCCATCGCCCACCTTACTTGGGGATTTTTTTACACCTGATAATTATGGTCTTGTCTCCATAAAATTAGTCAGATTAAACAGGTAATGAACTGCTCACTCTCATTAAAGCACATGTTACTTGTTACACATCCATGGAATCGAATAGACAAGACGAGAGGGAAGACTAGGACGAGAATTAGTCCACTGGAGTTTTGGGTTGCACAAGATAGACGGACAACGGAGACTATTGTGGGTTCGACAAGTTATGGGTTAATTGTTACACACCGCATATGGCATTACACGAACAACATTGAGACTAAAAGTGGCATCGTGGTCGTGCTGATAATGGGAATGGGGTATCGACATCACCAAAGATCACATGGGGGTGGCGGGGTTGGGGACTGGGGAGTATGGCAGGTGTGGTAACTCAGTATCGAGGGATGTGAGGCTCAAATTCCAGGACATTAGGCACGACGTTTGGGGGAATGTGCAAAAGTACAAAGGCACATTCACATTGAATAGTTGGATTTAGAACTTCAATTAGTTGTTCTTGCTTTGAGTATGTCATGCGCGTTGACACTACAATTCATACAAATAACCCTGAGGTATAAAGGGTGAAAGGTGCGTACATGAACCTTGACAGCGAATAAAACTAGCTCAACCGATCGGATGTCTACATCCCTAACTAGTCCTCTTCAACTCACAATTACATGTCTATATTTTAATTCTCTTTAATAGAAATCCACCTAGTTTATCCTACTATATCACATTTATCTAATTTGTTTGGCATTTGTCATTTTTGCTATGTACCAATTGATTATGGAGGAGACTCAACGTTCGAATTTATAGGTCATTTTGGCAATTGTAGATACAAAACTTTTATTATGTATCCAGACATATCGTATAATGTATGAACAGCACACAAAATCTCATCAGATCTGATTGATCGCATTTCATGGCGAAAGGGCATAGTGCCATTTTACACCGGACAAAGGTCGTGCATACGATTCGAATGCAAAATGATCGCTGGATCGATGACCATACATATATAACTAGTGATTTTGGACTCGGCAAGGAATCGGCACTGCCAAAGCTACCACGCCCAGATGGCACTGACGCGGTCGGCGACGAACGCAGCGAAGCGGCGCACGCAGCTTGTCACGACCGCGGCGGGATCGTCGACGCAGCCCTGCCACGAGCATGCGCGCATGAGCACGCGTCCGCGTCCGCCCCGGCCACGCCGCCCGCTGGCGAAGCCCGCCCGGCGCCAGAGGCGGGCGAGGCAGCAGCCCTGGTCGTCGCGCCCGGCCGTTACCACGACGGCCGACTGCAGGTACGCCGACGCCGCGTGCTTCAGCAGCTGGTTCCGGATGCCGATGTTGGACGCGTCGAAGTCGTGGATGTCGTGGCACGAGTACTCGCCCCAGCTGCTGCCCCAGCGCCACGACTGCTGCGGGGGTGGTGCTGATGATGCTCGCCGCACCCGCCGCCGGGCCCCGCACTCGCCGCCTCCGGCGCCGTCGCACTGCTCCTCCTCCTCCTCCAGCACGTCGCGGAGGCTCGTGTACTCGATGCTGCCGCTGCCCCCGCTGCTGGTGCTGTTACGCCCGAGGCTGCTGCACCGGCCCCACGGCCTCGACCGGCGCCAGCTCCCGGCTACCCGTGGCGAGACCTCCAGCGGCGACGCGTCGGCTGCCTCCATCGATCGTCCTAGCGACGGCAGACAACGCCTCCTTTCCTTCTGGAATGGAAAACAATTCTTTCTTGTGTGTTTTTTTGGGTAGCTTAAGACGAGGAGAAACACAAGGCGCGCATGCATCGGCGTTACAAGTGCAGTGGGAGCATCTCTCTCACTGGCTCAGCTTCATTATAGGATGCTTCTTCTAACTCTGACCAAGCCAGATATAGCCCTGCATGATACAAATCTGCTCTGCATGCCATCAGATCAGGATCAACAGCAAGACCAAAACAACATAGCTCATGTGTGAAGCATGTTTAGATCCACTAGCGGCTAACTAGCTAATACTCCCTATATTTCAAATTATAAGATACTCCCTCCGTCCCAAAATAAACGACGTTTTTCTAGTCATACATTAAAAATAGGATTAATATTTATATTATATAATTAGTATCATTGGAAAGATCTTTTTGATCTAGTTTTTTAACAAATTTATTTGGAGATTTAAATCTTCTACGTATTTTCTACAAATCGAGTCAAACTTGTGGCATCGAAAACCCAAAACGCCGTTTATTTTTTTGGGACGGAGGGAGTACATGACTAGTAGTTTATAAATATCTTGAGAATATATCTGCACAATGCATGTAAAAGAAGCTTGTGTAGCCCAAAAAAAAAGGAACTCCAGAATCGATCATGGTATAGGCCATCCAAATGGGCAGTACTATTAATGTCAAATGCAAGTCGAGAATATGACTCTTGCCACGACTCAACGCAGTTCAAATGGTTCATGCTATCATTTCAGATTCAGAATGCATTATTCAAACAGAGAACGAAAACATTCCCAGAAAATATTTCGCTCTGCAGAACTAACAGGCAGACACCTAAGAACCAGGACAACACCTCAAACAATGTGCTCAGCCAGCGCGAGAATCTTGAGGTGCTTCTTCTTTCTCAGCTCATGGGGCACGGGACCAAAGACACGGGTGCCAATCAGCTCGCCCTTGTTGTTCACGATGACTATCGCGTTGTCGTCAAACTGGACCTCACTGCCATCGCTGCGTCCTTTCTTCATGGCAGCTCGGACAACCACTCCATAGACGACGTCTCCTTTCTTGACCTTGCCACGAGGCTGGGCCTCCTTGACAGATCCGATGATCATGTCCCCAAGCCTTGCTCCTTTCTTCCCCTCAAGGACTGTATGCACATAACACGCTTGGCCCCAGAGTTATCCACGACCTTGAGGTTGGTCCTCATCTGGATAAATGTTCTGATTTGCTGAAAATAGAAAAAAAAAAACATGTTAGTCGTTTTTTTTCCCTTACAATCTACACTGAAATTTGTGGTCACTTTAAGAAAATATCATATTCCAGCTACCTTCATAACATGGCCATATAGTAAGGTTTTTTAAAGAACCTTCTTTTCATATTTTTTAAACTTTTTAAATACTTAGTCCAAGTTGGTTTTCATCAAACTGAACAAGCTATCTTGTAAAGCAATATAGTTTGTCATAATTCACTCTGGTTAAGGACCTATTAGTGTTCAAAATTGCAAACTCAGGTACCAGAAAAGGGCTCAGATTACTACCAAAGCTATCAAAGCATTCTGCTACATGAAGCAACTAAATGATAGTCAAATAACTTACTGGATGATGGTTGTCATGGGTATTGGGGAAAATGAAAAGATAGGCAATCTTCATTAATCAAAAATAGAATGTCAGTGTAAGTTAACATATATGGATTGAAAGACAGAGTAAAATTATTTTCTGACCAAGAGTTTTTGCGATATGTCTGAGGTTAGTATATATTTAATTTTTCTTCTTAGAAAACAACCAGGATGAGATGTACAAGCAAGAGAAAGTTATGCTCCAAAAGGTATCTTCTTAGCTTCGACCACAGTTTTTTTCAAGGAACTCCTAAATGTTAGCTAGTTTTCATCAAATAACTAACGAAACATGCTCATGAAGCGTGTCTACAAGAGTGACTTGAAATGGAATGCTGTTTGTGATAGGAATTCATTGTGTCAAAGGATCTAGTCATTGTCTTACTGCAATGGCTGATAACAACACATTAAGGCTACTCTAAAAAGGCACAGGCATAAATAAAAAGATTTTCAACTATCCCAGTTGTATTGTATTAGCAAGGTCAATGACATGCTGGATGATGTATATCATGGGGAAAAATGGAAGAAATGCAATTGTTGAATAATCACATTGAGAATATCAGTGTAGCTATCATAAGGCTTTGAAAAACGGTAACTATACATGTTCAATGTCAACATAATAATGTTTCTGCACAGAAAGAACAGCTTACCTGACTCATAGCATCACAATGAGAAGGTCTTGTTACTGCCTCAACAGAAGAGTTGGTGGCTCCAAACAAACTATTTCCAAGGTTTCCCATTAAAGTACGCCCAACTATATAAATCAAGAAGCATTGAACACTTTGAATTAGAATAGCATCCTCAGAGCTAGCTATTGAAAGCATAAACTTTAATAAGGTGCAGACGGTTTCTTATTGACTTATGGCTATCATTGGCTGTGCCTGCATATAAACAGTGATTCTAATTTCTAAGCATTTAAACAATAAGGTGCAGACGGTTTCTTATTGACTTATTGACTTATTAGGAATGTAACTTAGTCACTAGGCAAACACAAAACATTGGCAAAATTTGAACGTGGATCGTTTTTATTCTAAAAAAAAAGAAGGCTGTTACTTAAATTTAAGCTCATAAAAATTGGACCAATTCTATTATCTGAAAGAAGATGCTACATGAAGTGTCCTCATTATGAAATCAGAAGCTCAGAGTGAGAGGCCTTCAAACTGATACCTGATGGACATTTTGACCTTAGGAATGCTGCCATTTCCTGCTACCGTGCTCTTCGCCTCAGCTTTCCTGCAAGCTAAAATGGCGTGCACAGCAATCAGAGGTGAACTTGGGCATAATACAAACGCATGTAATTGCATCAGATCCGAATACAGACAGCTTAAGGCATCTACACCAATTCCCCCATTATCAACGCCAACGAGAAAAGAAAACTGTCGTTTACGGGGTAACGCTTAGCTCCAACGGATCCCCATCCGGACCCCTCACAAAAAGGGGAAATCCCCTGCCCCCTAAAACCTGAGATTGTTGGCGGGAGCTCCAACTGTCCTCGCCAGTCCCCGTCAAGGAATCCCAACGCCAGCTGAAATTGAACGCACAGCGGAAGGGGGACGCAGGGCAAGAGTCAAGGGAAGGGAAGGGCGTACCAGGTGGCTGCTCGTCGCCGGCAACGCTCGCCCAGCCGCCGCCAGAAACGCCGCCGTGAGAGGGGGAGCAGGTGAAAAGGACAAGAGGAAGATTTGTCCAGGGCATCATCGACCAGCCCATATAGAGTAACGGGCCTACTGTTACGTGGAGCCCAGCTTGTTTGAAAGAATGAGCCCGTTTTCTTTATTTTCTCTTCTTTCTTTCTCTTTTTCTTGTATATAATCTTTGTGATTATATGTATTTCTTTCAGCCAACTTTTTATATAAAAAAGTTGCATAAGTTAATTTGTGCAACTTAAAATAATCAGTGTAATTACTCAATATTTTTTCAACTGTCTGGCTTAATAAAAAAAAATCAATCATGCACCGACTTTGCAAGAAAATTGTTTAAAATGGTTTTATAACTTCTCCCAGCTCTGTAAGAATTTTATTCCAATAAATTAAAATTATATGCTCTATCATATATAGTATATATTTTTGAAATAAGAAAGTATGATCATATCAAACCTCATTTTATTCGATGAATTGCCGAAGCATTTACTATGCGTTCGATCACGATATGGCAGATATTACAAGTTGTTTGGTTGATGAAATGGTAAAAGGAAACAAGAGGACAAGCTAGATTGTGGGAGGAGACAACAAAATGGTAGTACCTAATTAAACGCTTACAAAACCAGATTGCAGAAGAAGACAGCAAAAACGTACTCCCTCCATATCCAAAAAGCTTGACGTTTATGACAAAAGCATTACCGCGTCTAAAAAACACAACTTTGGCCTCTTGTTATTATAAAAAAATATTTATCGAAGAGTAACATATGTATACTTTTATAAAAGTATTTTTTAAGACAAATCTATTCATATAGGGTTCACATTTGCAAACTCAACAACGTAAAAGTTATTGATGATTTATATTTTCAATGTTTGACCCAAATCTTATCCTAAACGTCAAGTTTTTGGGTATGGTGGAAGTATTTGACTAGAATATATAGAGACATTGATTACTCTCTCTATTCTAGCCGGCTACAAACTCGTCCAACTACTCTCAAGTCTAACTGTAGCCCAGGACAACAAAGATTGCATGCTATAGTTGCTAGACAACACTGGGTATTTCTCATTAAGAAGATCTTCTCATGTAGATCGAGAAAACCTCTGAACCCCCATCCCATCAATACACAGCGGCACCATAACTCAATGAGATGAGCTCCCATGGAGTTGTGCTTTAGATGTGGGGCAGACAAAGGAGTTTTTTTTTTTACCTCGCTCAGGGAAAAATCCCTAAAAACAACGCCGAGTGCGTCACACTTGGGACTCGAACCCTCGCCCGTGAGGGTGCCAACGAGAGTGTTTTTTCTCTCGAATACGCAAAAGGCTTGCGCATCATTGTATTTAAGAGAAGAGTTTTTACATCCGCGCTTTTCACTGTCGCTTTCTGGCGTTCTTGGGAGTTAGAGTATTACATTAAGCACCACTCCCTAATATTTCCTCCTAAGCGGATTACTCACGGATTGGACAACTTTGGGTTGCGCGCGCCGGCTGGATCCGTGGATCGGCCCGGTGGCGCTCATGCGCGGGCGTCGCAGGCACCGCCAAGGGCGCGGGAGGAAGAGCTCCCGCAACGACCGCATCCGCGTCGGCGGCGGGTCGTCGCCCGAACATGGCGTCATACCCGGCTTGACCTCCGTCGTCGTCTTCCCCGGCCGCCGGGCCGCGCAAGACGAGGGCTTCCTAAACTTGGCGACCGGGATGCCCGCGAGCTGGCATGCCGCTATCCTCGCGCTCCCGAGGGGCCCCACGATTGGTCGTAGACCCCGGTCCGCAACAGGGGCGTCTGCGCGCAAAGGCTGGCAATGGCCTCTTGAGCACCCGCTGGCGAACCCCCTCGGCGCGCGTCCCGCCGAGTACCGCATCGCCGTCGCCATCCCACCCGCGTGTCGGTCCCATCCCGACGTCCTTGTAGCGGTGCGAAGGAAGCCCGGTGGCGGGCGAGCAACATCCGCCGTCGTCGTCCTCACGGGAGGCGGTCGCGACCCGCGAGGATCTCGACCACAAGCCCGGGCGCGTGACCTCTTCCTCTCACGCCCTCGGCAGCCCCAACGGTGGCCCGGGCTGGGAGCCTGCTGCGCCGGCCGACGCCCCTCGAAGCCAACGCCCACGGTGGTCACGTCCTTGCCACGGGCTCTCCCTCGTCCCGCTCACCGAACGCGATCCACGCCGGGCATACTGTGAATCCGCACCTGGTACCGGGGCCTCCACATCGGCCAACACCTCGCGCCGGTGCCGGCCTCCCGCGACTCTGCACCTCCGGCTTCATAGGTGGGCGCGGGAGGTCCCCGAGGTTCCCTCCCGGGTGGCCCTCCTCGAGGGCCCGGCGGCGAGCCCTCCCGTAATCCGCGGAGGCGGGCGTAGGGCCGTGGGTGGGCGCTGCCAACGGCGTCGTTGGCTCTATGGATTCGGCCCCCATCGCCGGCCAGATGGCAACGCCCTCTTCGAGGGATGACGGGTCCGGCCACGTCCCTCCGGGTGGCCATCGGATCAGCCAGGGGCTGGTGATTCGAGGGCGAGCCCCGGTCGGGCGCGGTCGATGCTCCAGCCCCCTGGCGAGCGGACCGCGGTCGCTAAACCATGGAAGCTCGGTTGGCACCGGCCGCCGCCGCTCGCTTCGCCAAGGGCGCTCGCGCGTTGGCTCGAGCGGAGGCCAGCGGTACGCTTGGTGGGGGGAGCGGGGTCACAGCGCCCGGGGTCCACCCATTGAACCACTACTACCGCCACTCCACGCCATCGCCGCAGCCGCTGCCGAACGCCTCGCCGAGCCACATCGCCAACGCGCCCGCCGCTGGTAATCCCGCAACGGGCTGGGCCAAGGTTGCTAGCAGCGAGGCATCTCCACCCGTAGGTTGCGTGTGGCGACGATGCCCCATCGCCAGCACTTGAGGTACGACCATCACCGCGGCGCCGCTGAACCTGCCGCGGTCCATTATGCCCCGCGGTCGTCACCCATGGCGCCTTCGGCCGCCGCCGCCGCCGGCTTTGGTAGGTGCCGGGGGAGGACGCGCCGCTGTCCGCCGACATCACGAGCGCCGCCGGGCCGCGCCGCCCGAGCCGCAGTGGAGCGGGGATCCCGCCGCACGACATCGGGCGCCGCGCCGGAGCGCCGTCGTCGCGAGGGCACGACCATCCACCGCCGGGCGAGGATGCCGCCACCACCGTAGGGGCAGGTCGATCGTGGCGGCCCCATCCCTTCGGGGACCGTGACCGACCCCTGCGTCCCTCGGGACCGGCGCCGCCCGACGAGCCGCCCCGCCACGACCGGCAAACGTAGCCGCTAGCCTCGCGACCGCTCCCCAGCGCAGCGGCCGGCTCGCGCTCGACGCGGCAACTTAGGTAAGACAGTGGGTCGCCATCGCCTGGCCGCCGCCGGCCTCGTCCGCCCCTTCCACCGCCGATGCTTTGAGTGCCCCCTGGTGCGCCCCCGAGATGGATGCGCGCCGCCGGGCGAAAGGGACGAAGGCGGCTCGGACGGGAGCGGATGGGCTGATAAGGAAGGTGCCAAGGCCGAGTGCATTCCCGCCAACCCCACATCATCGCTGCCGACCGCAAGATCTTCCCGGGACGCCCCTACGACGCCTGCTGAGCCGGTCCCGACCCGCCCGGCCACCCGAGGATTGGGCGGAGGACCTGCCCCTCAACGCCCCTTGAGGGTCGTACCACACCTGGAGCCGCGGGGCACACGCAGCGGCGGTGGAGGACCTCGGCCTCAACACCGCCTGCCTCGCCGGCACAAGACTTCGTCTCCACCGCATCCACATCACAACAGTGGACATGGCGGCGACGTTGTCCTCCTCCCCGCACCGGGTGGTTCCACAACCGAGGGGGGCGTGGGAGAAGGCTTGACCACCGACGGGCGGCGGGGGCACCCACCAGCCGGTCGTCCGTCCCGCCGCCCGACCCGGCGACGTATGGCCACGGGCGGGGGGCCCCTGGGGCGGTGGTGGGCCGTGGTGCCCGCCGAGGGCCTCCCGCAGCCGGGAAGAGGGAGGGGGCGTTGGAGGGGAGGGAGGTGGTGACGGGCGGTTCGGCCGGGCGGCGCCCGGCGCCGGGCGATGGCGCCGGCCCAGACCTAAGACATGACGCGCCCGATCTCCCTCGCCGATGGCCGGACGAGGCGAGGCGCACCTCAGCCGGAAGCTCACGCCGCAGTGACCCGGATCCGTGGTGTTGGGTGGAGGTGGGCTATGGGCGGTGGAGGCCACCGGGCGGTGGGGTGGTGGCGAAGGGGGAAGCGGTGTCGCCTCGCCTCGGCCGAGAGGTCAACCAGACGAACTTTATTGGACCATGATCCCGACACTCGCTTGGCCCATCACCGCCCCCGCCAACGAGAGTGTTAAAAGAAATTTAACTGTTGTAGCGTGGTCACGATAAAGCCGTACACGGAAGAAATCATTAAAGTCATGCTGCAAAGAAATTTTAAGATACACAAGATTAGAAGGGAAGACAACCAAATGGCGGATCATCTAGCAAAACAAGCTCTTCAACATGATCGTTTAGAACTGCAGGAACAAGCGGGATTTGTGTTAATCCCAACCATGCTATAGGGTGCCTCTTTGTGGACGCCAGCTTTACTGCAGTACACATAAACCGTGTAACTGTTATAGCAACATCTTGCTGCTAATGCAATATAATTCACGTTTTGTTGTCAAAAAAAAAAAAAAAACTGTTGTAGCGTGGTCACGATAAAACTAATTAGTTTGTTATCTCTAAAGTATTTGCCATGCTCACCTCCTTACACCCAATTGCCAATCACATCGGCGATGCTCAGTTCATCCCCATGAACCCTCAGACTGAGAAGCAGGATTTCCAAGATTCATCGAAACTAACTAGCTAGCAACATTTTTTGATATAAAGATTAGTTTGTAAAATTGTTTTTTTTAGAAACAGATCTGTCCCCATTTCTAGGAACCACCCCTATTCGGCGTCCCATACCAATCAAAACCTAGCGCGCCCGCCGTGCCGCGACGCCATGAAGACCGATCCTCAATCGAGGCCCTACAACGACCTCTCAACCTCGAGTGGAGGTGACATGCTCAGCCCATTGTTGAGGGGAGGCGGCAGGACTCTGCGGGAGGGGATCCCACGCAACTGGAAGTAGTAACAGGAGAAGAGAGAAGGAACGGAGGACAGGGACACCAACTTCATTGCCTTATCGATTGAACCAAGGGCAATACTAGGCGGTACACAAATACATGACTTGCAAGTGGGCCTTGCTACTTGGCATACGTAGAAAAGGGCAGGTATCAAGGACAAGGAGAACGAGAACAGTCAGGACAAATCTCCCATAAACAAAAGTGTAAGGGCAAATTTCAAAGGTTGAAAAATTATAAGGGCGAGGGTTAGAAAAACTTCTTAAAAATCTAGCCAGTAATTGTGACTTATATAGTAATAAATGAAGCCAGATTCTTAAAAATTAGAAGAATCTACCATTTTATAGAATTTAGATTTTAGAAGCTAGAGGTAAAAACTGCGATATTGATCGAAGAGGCCCTAAATTTTCAAATATCAAAGGAACAGATATCGGAGAGTACATGGCAAAGAAGGTCTGAGATTAGACATGGCGGAGATGTCTGTGGCAGCCAATACAACCGAAATATTTTAAGAAGATTTTGTTGAAAATATTTGGACCTGTAATTTATTTATTTTTTTCGAAATAGGTTTGAACTAGAAATCACGCGAGGCGTTGCCGCCATTTTGCCATTGTTGGCATTAGGCCAGTAGGAGCAAAAGCAGAATCAAATTATGAAGCAATATTATCCAAGTAACATCTAGAAAGGAGGTAGTTATACAAAGGCACCATCTGAGCTAGTTATTGTTCAGCAATTATCATTCTTCGAGACATATAGAAAACGATGAGTGACACTAAGGCATAACTAAAAGAGACACATTTTGTACCTATTTGATAATAGAATATATTGAAAAAAGGACATTGCTGAATCTATTTAATGACGCAAAATGTTCAATTAAAAAAATAAAAATTTAAGTGTAGGTCGCCATGCCCATGACCAGCCATGCTCTCCTTGATCGGACCACTTCATTTATTCAAGTTTGGTGGTTAATAGTGATGTTTTGTTCATGAAAACAAAAGGAGAAGTATAACATTCTTTAAAAAATAAATGGAATAGTTTAAGTACAAGCAAGCTTAGAAACTATGATTGTAATGTAAGCAGCAGTGACATTGCCTTTGTATGCTATGATATGCTCTTCAGTTTGCCATTGGATGTCCTTTAGGACCTAAAATTTAAATGATCGGGTTCCACAAAACCAATCATGTTATGGAAAAAGGCAAGTTGTCCGTTAGGTTGCACAGTACAGTAAAGCAGAACGAACGGACATGCAATTCGGGTTCTTCAGTAAGTACTGATTCGAATCACAAATCCCATGCTCACAAATCTAACCCAACCTTGTCATGACGTAGCCACTAACCCGAAGCGTTTCTTCTGAATTCTTCCCATGATGGATCAGTCAGGTACTTCCACTGGCAGAATGTTATGAACCTCTTCACAGACTGTAGGTACTTTTTGGTTGTAAACCTGCATTCATCTCTAGCAGCCTGTGGAAAAGTTTGTATAAACTTACAAAAAAAGAGTGATAGGAAAGCTCAGCACTAAGCTATGTCATCGGAAATTTCTCTATAGCAGTGCAATAGCTTCACCTGCAGTTGACTGCATGACCATAGGCTTTCTTCCTATGTTTGAGGCAGCCATTAAGCATGGATGTCCCAGAAAATCAAGGCATGACTTGCGGAGAAATACAGTTTCAACTGAGAAGAATCATTTAAGCTTTCCCAAAAAAGGAATCATTTAAGCATTTAACGAATGATTAGTCTCTTAAGATTTCAATCACAGTTTTTTGTTAGATTCAGCAAAAGGATGTCAACTTCAGCAGTGCTAATCATGATTTTACTAATTTTGAATTCGCTTCCTTAGATTTTTTAACCAATTTGAATTTCAGTTTCAGAGAGGCGAGAAGGTCACAAAGACATGTTTGTGCTGTGTCCTCTAAAAACTTAAAATTACAGAATATGCTTTGTGACCTCACAGAAATTCCTAACGATGTTTTGCATCCTCATTTGAAGTGTAATTTCTCATAATAAGAAGATGTCAACATAATACTATTCTCGATATGCATTTATTAAACATTGTACAGATTTCATTGAGCACCTTACCTTGGAGGCATTTTCTCAAGCATCTGTTAGGCGTCGAGGACCATTCTATTTGCTGGAGCGATGACGGGACCGCTCAGCTGCTGCTGGAGCGATGACTGGATGCCTCAGTTGCCGGAGATCACAAAGGGTATCCGCTCAATCCCCAAGGACGCCTCTATTGCCACCCGACGCGGTTTCAGGCGGACCGCGAGTGTGCGGCGAGGTTTCAGGTGAGGGACGAGCTCTAGGCGGTTGACCGGGCGACGGGCTGGGCCACAGGCCATGGCGCGGCGCTCCCGCCCTCTAGGCGTGGAGCGCGGTGGCCCAGGCCTCAGTGGTATTGCTACGGCCGCCGGCACGGCGGCGACGTGGCCCCAGTGCGGCTGCTCCCTGGCATGGGCGCGGCCGCATCCCGCGCCCGGCGCCCCGCGCACCCGGGCGGCCGGAGGTGACTTGTGGCCGGCTGTCCACGTAAGTGGCTCTCCGGCTCGTGAGCAGCACGGCCCGCGTGGCCCTAGTGCTGAGAGCCGGCGAGCTGTGCTGGGCCTGAGCGTCCCCGGAAGGAGCCCGGAGCTGACAGGCTACAGGCGACGCCGCTGCGCTGTTCTTTGACTCTGCGACTGCGACGAGGCGTTGGCGTGCGGCGCGAGGCAGAGCGGACCTAGGCCGGCCGGCAGTGACAAGGGGAGCGCCGCCGTGACCCGATGGCCGAGGCCCGAGCCGCGTAAACACGAGCTTGGGAAAACTCTGGAACTGAGAAGAGGATTTGACTGCAGGTGGTTTTCTGGAAAGTTTGATGGCTGTTTTGCAAAGTATTCATGCCTCACCAGATCTGGGCCGTCCGGCTTGACCGATCCGACGGCTGAGAAAAAGCGTGACGTGACCCACTAGATGCCAGAGCTTGGCTCGATTTAGAAGAGTAGAGACTTGGGTTACCACAGGGAAACTTTGTTTGTTCTCGCTTAAAACAAAAACGCAATCGGCGTGTTCTTAAAAAAAATATATTTTTCTTGTGAATAAAAAGAAACTATAAATAAAAAATCTAGCGTGCGCTGCAGTGGCCGTTTTTGTTTTTTTTTTCCCTTTTTAAAGCCCACGATTCCTCCGAGGAAGGTTGAAAATATTTGAACCAAACCCTAGGCCGCGCCGCCATGGAGATCGTGCCTCAATCAAGGTCCTTCGGCGACAGCTCAATCTCGAGCGGAGGCTGCAATACTCCGCGGGATGAGATCCTCATGCAACCGGACGTCTACATCGGCTCGGTTGAGAAGCGCACGCAGAAGCTCTGGGTCTACGAGGGCGACTCCATGAAGCACCGCGAGGTCACTTACGTACCAGGCCTCTACAAGATCTTCGATGATGTCCTCGTCTACGCCGCCGACAACAAGCAGCACGACCCGACCATGGACCACCTCATGGTTGAGATCAACGCCGCCCAGGGCTGCATCTCCGTCTTCTACAACGGAGACGGGGACGGGATCCCGATTGAGGTCCACAGCCAGGAGGGCGTCTACGTGCCGGAGATGGTATTTGGCCACCTCAGCAACTGCGACCCCAACGTGTTCTCCGGCGGGAGGAGCAGCTATGGCGTCAAGCTTGCCAACATATTCTCAACGGAGTTCGTCGTCGAGGTTGCTGACAGACGCCGAGAGAGGAAGTACAAGCAGGTGAAATGATTCGGCAGTCTCTTCGTATATATGTTTTGCACTTTTTTGTCGAAAAGCTAACCACAGCCGGGTAACATCCGGGTATTCAGTGGAGCTCCATACTCTCACTTTTGCCATCCGACGAACGTATAAGTATGCAAGGACCCTCGTCCCTGGCTCCTGACCGTTGGGTTCTTGTGGGTTGTGGTTTCAATGGAGATCTGTTGTCTTAGATCAAAGACAGGCGCAGTGGCAAGTTGCTTGATGATTCGAAGACACGAAGTTAGACACCCGGACACATCAGAGCCTGCACAAGGGCCATTGCTGATGCCAACATCCCTGATTCATCGGCACATCGATCAACCCCTCCCTACCCCCTGAAGTGCACCAAATCTGGCTCGATGCACGGCATTGCTTGTGGAGAGCAATATGGAGTAGCATCTTAGTTTAGGTGTCAAACTTAAGTTATAGCTTGGGATGTTGTAATTGATTCTGCCATAGTAGCTTCTGCCCAAAGTTACGGTGCTGTATATAGATTTTTCCCATCTGAAAGTATAGTATGATATTAATTATCTGGAATCAACCATGTGATCGTAGTATGAATTAATTCTTATCTACCAATTAAGATCCACCTTATTGTTCAGACATGGAGCATGATGTTTGAACCCAATATTATTGCAGGTTTTCTCTGAAAATATGGGGAAGAAGTCTGAGCCCCAGGTTACATTTTTTTCTTGAAAGGGGAAAATTGGACCAAGGTCACCTTCAAACCTGACATTGCCAAGTTCAACATGACTCATCTTGATGATGATGCCATTGCCCTCATGAGGAAAAGAGTTGTTGATATTGCGGGTATTCTAGCACCAACGACCTTGCAGGTTTCGTTTAATGGCAAGGGGTTGCCAAGGTTCCTGGGCTTCCTACCCTATGTCAATATGTATCTTGTTGCTGCGTCGTCGACGTTCCCTATCGGGTATTCAACAGAAATAATCTCAAAGTTTTATGATAGTTTTAGACAAACCATCAATTTGACTGTGCTGTCTAGCAATTTTGAACTTTGTTTCAATCAATTCACGCTTGCCTTTCTTATAGGATTATTGAAAAGGTTGATGATAAGGTGCAGGTGATTTTGAGTCTAACAGAAGGGAATTTGGCCAGGTACGCGGACGTTAGTTGTCTGTTCAACTAGCTTAGCTACGCTATTTTCTGTGGCGTCTTACATGTTTTGTGTTGCAGGTCAGCTTTGTGAACAAAGCTGCGACTTTTGCAGGTGGACCTCATGTTGATTATGTGTCAAACCAGATTACTGGATATGTTGCCAGTTTCCTGAACAAGAAAGGTTGGAGGGCTAACACGGAAGAGCATGAAGTGAAGAGGCACCTATGGATTTTTATTAATATGGTCGTGAAGAACCCAACCTTCACTTCGCCAACCAAGGAGGCTTTGGTTGGTCCTCTTGGAAGTTTGGAGTCGTTCAAGCTTTCTGATCTCTTCATGGATCGGGGTATATACTTTTAGCATTGGTAGCCTTAACCTTTTTTTCAATTTGGCAGCAGTTGTTTTACCAGCTGATGTTCACTTCTTAAAATTGCAGCTCTCGAATGTCTCTTGTTAAGGCTAATACCCCCCCTGGAAGGCACCAGATCAGAGAGAGAGGACAAGCCGAAGCGGAAGCCGAAACATGGCTTAAAGAAAGATGAGCAGAAGCGTGGCTTGAAGAGAGGGGCTTAAAGAAAGAAGATAAGCAGAACCGTGGCTTAAAGGAGCTTGTTTGATGAATCATTTGCAATATGCAGGTTGACTGCAAATTCAATTCAACAACATATCCTTGCTCAGAGAGCCGTTGATGCTGATTTCTGGTTTCTTCCTCCTGTTTGTGGCATGTATTGTTTACATGCGTACTGATATGTCAATATCCAAGAGCTCTCCTTCCTACTTGGCCAAACTGCAATGGGATGAGGTACACGATTACTTAAATACACACACCCATCATGAGTCAATGGGCTTTGCTGAAAACTGTTTTATAAGCCTGCAAATATTTTCCTTTTTTTATTATCTTTTACTATTTTTTATATTTTATTATATGATGTGTTGCATTAATTGCGGGGCCCTGGGCACATTACTGATGATTGGTTTCGGCACCAAATTACACAGGGTTTGAAATAGATATTTATATTTATTGGCAGGAGTAAAGATCTGCGGGTGTACTCCCTCAGGGATGGTATTAGAAGTCGTTTAGGACAGCGACACGGTCTCCAAAACACAACTTTGACCTCTTATTTTTACTAGGTAACATGCCCGTGCGTTGCTACGGGTTAAAAAAAATCACAATTTATAGTTACCTAATGTTTTAGAACATATAATTGCCTTGTTGGATTTAGTTGAAATAAAACATCACATTTAGGTAGTAACATGCCCATGCGTATATAGCATAACATCTTATCACATCATTACATATTGCCAAACATTGACCAGAGGCAAATGTCAATTAACAACTAAACCAAATCCATTATCAGCTCCGCAGAAAACAGATGTATGTAAGCTGATACACATTCAGGCAAGGAATTAAGGTGAAACAATTTAACCAACAGTAATAATCATTACATTGCATGCTTCATTATTAATGTATAAGCAGAGCAGTTACCAAGAAGCATGTTTATTAGTATCGTCCTACACAACACTGCCATTGGACTATCAAAGATTGACAAGTGAGTTGCTGCTGGGACTTCTTTGTTGTTCCTGCAGAAGACAAGCATAGACAAAGGAACATACATGAACACAAGTAAATAATTTCTATAAGAAAACATGGGCTGCATATTGGCCATGCTGCCAGTAGAAGCAAGCTATGATTAAATTGAAAAAAGACCCTGCTAAGCCACACAAAAATAAAAAAGCCTCTAAAAAATAAGTTTGTTGTTCCTTCACACTGAACCTAAACATTGTCGTTTTCATAAACAACACAGGAAACAAAGCTAACCAATCTGCATAAAAATATCCATGAGAAACCAAACCCACCTCCCCAGGGCCATACTCCCTCCGTCCCATGGAGTTTGTGGTTTTGACTTTTTGAACTTCATGTTTGACCATCCGTCTTATTCAAAATATTTATGCAAATCATAAAATAAATTTATCAATATTCAAGTATCTTCATTGATAAAATAAGTCGTAACAAAATAAATTATATTTATGCAAAAAATTTGAATAAGACGAAGCATCGAATAAGATGGCACGGAATGCAGGGTGACAAACTCAAACCACGGAGGAAGTAGGCATGGAAGAGCGGAGGCAGCGATGTGACCTGATCCACCCTCCCTAGGCGCCGGCTTCTGTATCGTGTCTGAGTTCATATCGAACATACCCTGGAGGAGCTGAAGTCTACCTTCGATTGATTCCAAATTACAATTCCGATTTCGACTCGCTCAGCTAACACGGCGACGGAAGAACACTTCCTGGAGGGTGCACAGGTGGCACATCTCGGACGACGACATGATTCCTCAATCTGAGCGTCGAATGTCCCAAAAAGTAACTGGAACCCTGTGATGTTAAAAAAGTGCAATAATGGCAACCGAACGGTATGTAGATACAATACTCAAAGAGCGGTTTTTAGGCGCTATTTATCTTACAGTTTCACTGGTTAGGTTTCCATTGTGATAATCTTGGATATGTGGACTGTATTATCATACTTTCCCTAGCTTTACACCTTTTGCTTTCCTTTTGTATATGGTTCAGATTCAGACTAAACGATGAGCCATGCACTTCACTGGGCAGGATATCACTCACCAAAGAAAACGTGGTTTCCAGAGCTTTGTTGGAAGCTTGAGACTTGCCTGTATGTTGTCTCTCGTAGTACATACTGGCATCATAACTGAACGATAGAAATTTACAAGGCCAAGCAGCCATTCATGGCGCATGGCGAACAGAAACCATGAGAACATCAAAGTCCTCATGCATGATGCACCAAGCAGTGTCAGTAAAATACTGACCCTGCAGCCTTCCAGGAAGGGAGAAAAGCTAGTTGATCACACGGTTATTTTCACATCACCATGACACGAACGGCGAGCCGACTGACTGATCCCTTCACTGGCTCAGGAGCACCAAGCAGTGGTGGTGACTGGTGATGCAGCTCCTCTTCCGGCCCGACCCGTGTCGTTAGCTCCGGGCTCTGTATCAGATTCTCCTTGTCGCTGTCGTCGCCATCCTTGTGCCTCCACCGCTCCTCGAACTGCGAGTTGCTCCGCCCGTAGCCGCGTCTTCCGTCGTCACCGGGTTGTGGCTGCGACACGGCGTGGGAAGCGCTGCTGCTGAGGTTGAAGCTGCCGAAGCCCTTGATCTCGCGCGCGATCTTGAGTGCCCGCTCGCGTTCCTCCTCCCAGAACGGGCCTCGCTCCAGCAGCCTGAGCACGCGCTCCGACTTGCTCTTCACCGTCAGGCCCCAGTTGAAGCTTCGGCGGCGAGTTCATGGATCGCGTCAGCGTCACAACATCATTACATTACTACATGTGTATTGGCGTTAGAGAGAGCATGTCATCATTACCTCGACGTGTTGGAAGGTGGCCATCCGCTCGATGTCCTCCCTGTCCCTCTGGAACTCGGTCGGGATCACGGATTTTGGCGTAGCATCAGCGGCGCCCGGCGTGTCCGCGTCAAACACGAACAGAGGAGGGCGACGCTTTCTGGACTCCGGGCTCAATACTACGGGCAGAAGACTCGGTTGACAGAAAAAATTAGACTCGGTTGACAGAAAAAATTGGCAGAAAAAAGAGGTGGAAAAAAAAAAAAAGTGGTACTAAAATTTTCTCTCTTTTATTAGGGTATAGATAAAAATATTTATGGAGATGTGATATATTTATACTTTTGTCAAAGTATTTTTCAAGACAAATCAACTCATATAAATTTTACATTTACAAAGTCAACAACTTAAAAGTTATTGATGATTTGTATTCCCGATGTTTGACCCAAACCTTGTCCAAAGCGACTTCTAATACCAACCCTATGGAAAGTAATATATAACATGAACTGGCAAGTCAATTTTCCTTTGTTGCTTTTAATTAGGAGTTTAGGACTGAGAGTATTTATGGAAGGATATTGTAACTAGAAAAACCTTGGATGTCCTCAAATAATAAGTCTGTCTATTCTACTTACACAAACATGTTTTGACTTTTTTGTTTTGGAAATGGACTTTTATAAATTTCAAGAAATTACATTGAGATGATACAACGCCTTGAAACAAATCACGGACACAACCTTTAATAGTTTAAAAAGCCACACACATTAATGATTGTCAATCCTAAGACTAGACTGTCATCCATCCATCCCGTAAAAAAAACTCCTTGGCCACTGCTGCATCGGAGCTCATGATGCAGAGATTGGTTAAAAACTAACAAGAGAATTTGTATAAGTGATGCATCTTATTGTGCCTTGCTAAGGAAGCCATGTTTGGCCTGAGTCCTGAAAAACAAATCTTAAAAAAATACTGCAGTACAAGCTTGCTATTTTGATATTGTGGCAACTGCCTATTATTTTTCGCAGAACTAATATCTTGTTGCCTATTTTACTCTTTATGATATATAGCTGCAAAGCCACTGTTCAGAAAAATCCAGGTCATCTTTGAGCAATGCTTAGCAGTTCATGATAAACTGGAGGCCTCGTTGCGTGATTTGTCTAGGACAGGAGACATTCAGTCTTGCAAGGCATCTTGTTTTTTTGTTTTAGACGAGGGATATTTTTCAATCGGTCCTCTATATCCACAAGTGGATATATATCGTAAACCTTTCTGAGCTGACTAAATTTTGCATTTCATAACAATATCACAGGGAACCGTCATCGTTTGACTGAATGTGTGGATCCTTTGTTGGAAAAGTTTTTAGCTGGGAATTGCTTTCGATATACCCAGTTTATTGGCGCATTTAAACATGCAACTATCGCAAGATAGTGAGTTAATACTTGTCTCTGACTAGGCAGGGCCGGCGATTAGGGTGTGCGAAGTGTGCGACCGTTCAGGGCCTCCAAATATACAGCTACCACCAGTCTGCTATACTAGCTGCTATGGTGGTAATTGTTTGCATACTAGTTTTTACATTAAGATTTTTAAAGATAAGATTTGATTTATACCAAGGGGGCTCTAGTAGTGTGAAACCCCATATAAATTTGAAGCTTTATAATTAAGTGAAAGCATGCTTTGATTTTTTTTGAATTTTAGGGCCTCATCATGAATTTTGTTCAGGCCTCAAAATTCTAGGTACGGCCCTAGACTAGGTATGATGATGCTAAAGAGACATGTTTTAGACTGGACAGGGTTTTTGGACTTTTGGCAGGATCACACACCTTGCACTCACGCTTCTTTGGGACCACATGTAAAGAGCAACGATAAGCGGTTTGTTGGTTCTCTTTTTGTGACCTAAAACGAAACCCTGTGGTGTGGGATCTTGATTTGGTGAAGAGAAGAATATTTTCTTTTCCCGACTTCCTTTAAACCTACCCTTTGCTTTACCAAGTGTCCAAGTGCATGGTACTAGGTTTTAACTTTAGGCCTCCACTTGAATTTGTAAGGAAAAAAAAAAAATGAAAAATGTACTCCATTTTAAATTGTATGTCGTTTCAACAATTTATGAGAGTCAAAGCATTAACCAAAATTATAGAGAGAATTATAAAGATTTATGACATCAAATATGTAATACTATGAAAATTTTGAGAATTACACAGTACAATATAGACACACATACACTCATCCCTACGAAAACACTTATGGAAACCCTACCCCCATAGATACCTCTAAAGGACTGAGTCGGCGGATCTCACCATTAGCGATCTAGAGATTTCTGAAGTCACCACTTACGCCTCATTGTTGACCGGAACTCTCGCCTTATTCAACTTTTTTAATAAATATTACCACTTTTGTTATGACTTATTACATCACTAAAGATATTGTAATGATGTTTTGTTTGTTTTATAATTTACATAAAAATTTAAATAAGACGAACAAATAAAACAAACGCTTTATATGAAGTCAAAAGAATTGTAAATATTGTGGATCGGAGGGAGTACTATGGCTGCAGCAGCATCTGTACCTTGCGTGGCATAATCATTCGTGACATGAAAAGCTATCAGGAAAGTTTGCAAAGGATTGATTAGCCAACTAGTGCCTGTCCATCAGTGATCAAGTCGTGAAGACGATCACTGTTAGCCGAGAAAAAAGCAGTGCAGGTTACGGGATGCTCCCAACTTCTTGACGTACTACGCCCACGGCCCACATGATTACACGACAATGCTAGCCGCCTAGCCCTTCCCCCTGATCAAGACCCCTCAGTCCGGTGGAAAAAAACAGCTCCATACAGCGGCGGCCAACGACCGCCTTTTCTTGTCCTCGAAACGGGTCTTCTCCTCTGCCTGACTGCCTCCGATTCCGATCCTAACCCGAGTGTTTCCGAGGCCATTTCTTCCCATTCCGGTCCGGTCTTCCTCCCAATGCAACGAGTTTACATGCCTCCTGCCACTGCGACGCCTGTTCTGATTCTAGTGCGTACGACGACGATGTGATGATGGGAAGCATCTTGTTCCGTTTATTGATTGATTGATGGGCACAACAGCTAGCGCCCGCCAGGCCACCACCACGGCACGGGCACTCCGGTTGATGGGCACGGGAAAGTGCGAGACCTACGGACCGGGCAGACGCCGCACGCGAGGTGAACCAACGAACGCGGCATGATTACAAACCCCCTCGTCCGTGTTTCCATCGACCCGTAGGTTTCAGAGAGCGCACCGGCAGGCGGCAGCTGGACACAGCAGACTCCCCGTCCCCGATGGGGGCGCGCCCCGCAGGTTCGCAGCTAGCTGCCGCGCGGGGTCCCCCGGCCCCAAAGCCGTGGCGGTGGGGGCGCGTGACGCCTGCCCGCCTTGTCTTGCCGGTGGCGCCATGTCACGAGGACACGAGCAGCAGGTCCCAACTACCAACGGCCCATCTCCGTCCGAGCCGAGAAGCCGGCCACATCACACAGCGAGCCTCCTCTCATCGTCTCCCCATTTAACCACCGCCAGTGCGCCACACTGTCCACTGCCGACAAAGCTCCAGAGTCCGTCCCCGTCCGTCGTCCCCCGACCCCATCCATCCACCTTGATCCTTCCAATGGCGTCGCCGGCGCGGCGCCTCCTACAGACTAACTCCGGGCAGTACCCGACGCTCACCGCTGCCGAGCCGCCGAGCCCGCTAACCGTGGACTCCGACGTGGTCGTCATCCTCGCCGCGCTGCTCTGCGCGCTCATCTGCGTCGTGGGTCTCGCCGCCGTCGCGCGGTGCGCGCGCTCCCGAGCCGCCGCGCCCTCATCCGTTCAGGCCGCCGCTACGGGGGCCTCAAGAAGAAGGCGCTCAGGGGCTGCCGAGCCTCGCCTACGAGGACGCCGTGGCAGCCGCGGCGGACGGGGAGGCCAAGGTCCTGGCGGAGTGCGCCATCTGCCTGTCGGACTTCGCGCCCAGGAAGAGGTCCGCGTGCTGCCGCAGTGTGGCCACGCCTTCCACGTCGCGTGCATCGACACCTGGCTCGCTGCACATTCCTCCTGCCCCTCGTGCCGCCGCGTCCTCGTCGTCGCCGACGTCGCCCATAAGCGGCCGCCCCAGAACCAGCCCATGCGCTGCCGCAAGTGCGACGCGGCCATGGACGAGGAGGCATCGTCGTCGTCCGGTTCCGGCGGCGACACTGCTGCCGGTTCCTGACCGTCCGGAAGAGTGCCACTGCCGCGCCGTCGTGGGGACGCCGGCGACCTTAGCTCCTCTCGAATTCCCTCCTCGTCAGGCGCCATCGGTTTCTAGTAATTGAACCATCGGTTTCTAGTAATTGAATTGGGTTAGCAATCTTCAGCTCCACTCGAATTCACTGTAAGGATTCGAGTGTTGATGTTGTAAAATGTAGGTTGGTCGACTCTCCTATGTAAATATTTTTTTCAGAAACATGTTGGTGTGAATGGAAACTCAGAAAATACGTAAGTTCCATGGGAATCTTTCTTTGCAACACAGTTTCTTTTAATAGAGTTTAGTAGTTCACTTGGAAATATTCGATGATTATTTTTGCGAAATAATTTTTTGAGTTCTAGAACGACAATTTTTTAACTACAAAGCATGCCAAATGTCGACTCCCCATTTTTTAGTTTCCAATTCTTGTGTTCAAGTTTTTATTGGATCGATGAATGTCGCGTGCTAGGAGATAGGACCGGGGCCCGACAGCCCCACGGGGGGTAGGCATCGCGCCATCAGGGGACAGAAACACGCCGCCGCCACCTCCTCTCCTCTGCGGCTTCTTCGGTAATTGATGTGAAAAATAAAGAAAGAGTTTGGTTAGGATTATCTTAGGAATTTTGGTGTGCAAGGGGATATTCCAATTTATAAGGAAGATCCTTATTAGGAAAATAAATATGATTGTTTGTAAAAGGTATTTCAGCTCTATAAGGAAACCTTTAGAGAGTTTGCTTGGTTTACAAGTCTCATTATCCGGGCTATAAAAGTAAGGGGGTCATAATCTTTTAGGGTAACAAGCAATAAAGAAAATCTATTTCCCTTCTTCCTCTCTCTCGCAGCGCCCGCCCCTACTTCGGGCGCGCCAGGCCACGTGTCACCCCGGAATTGATCCGGCGCCAGGCCACGTGTCACCCCGGAATCGATCCGGTCTGTGACAATGAAACTTTTCTTCTGGATGTAATCACTTAAATCTCTAATAAATGATTAAAACCAAAAATGTTCATCCTAATCACCTTCTCATTTAACACTAGCAGGGACAATCATCCAAAAATATGTTTCGTATCGAGTGTAGGTCATTTTATTTTATTATAGAGAATTTGACCCCGGGCTTTTTCTTACGAGTTAAAATCAATGCCAAATGGGCCCTAACGAACGCTGGGCTTGATCCTCTTGTCTTGTGAAAATAAGTAGGGAACGATCGCCCAACTCTGGTCTGGCCTGGCCTCTTTAGTCTTTCCGCGACCCTTCGGGCTTCGGCCGTTCGGCAGTGATCAAGATCACCGCAACGGCGGTGGACGTCAGAGCGTAGTTGGAGGCCGAGCAGCTGAGGAGAGGGCGGCCAAGAGGAAGGTGGAGCCGTGGAGGAGGCCGAGGCGCGGAAGCCGGTTGCGGAGGAGAAGCCGGAGAGCGAGCTGGCCTGGCCTGTTCTTTCTTTCCAAGTATATTTTTCAGAACTAATGGATTTGATCATTTGAATAATGATTAATGGGTTTTACCAATAATCTTTACACGAGCACAGCCCATCCTTGAAATGGTGGAACCGGTTCCTATCCCTGACCACGATCTCGCGCTCAAAGACGCGAGACACGAACTTGGTGGCTTCATGGCAATCTCTACAGACTCTCAAATTCTTGGTGATCCGCATCGTGTCGCCGGGCCTGGTGTGCAGGAGACCGAAGGCGATGGCCAGCTTCTCACTGTGGTAAAGCAATGGCGTCTCCTTCTCCTCCTCTGCAATGGCGTGCAGCACGTCCCGGGTATCGGGCACATAGCCCTCTGCCCTGATCTTGCTCATCATGTCCCTGGCCACGGCGTACACCTCCTCTGCCTGGGGGTGGCAGAGGCCACCACACTGGAACTCGCAGACTTCACCATGGACCTCGATCACTGACCGCCCGGCTTGTTTGCTCACGTTCCGCTCGTCCATCAGCCGCCGGACCCTGGCCACGTCCTCCCACCGGCCGGCCGTGGCGAGGAGGTTCGCCAGCAGCACATAGCGCCCGCTGTTCTGGGGATCCAGCTCAATGACGCGCCACCCAATCGCCTCGCCCAGATCGACGTCGCCGTGTAACTTGGACGCGCCAAAGAGCGCACCGAGGACGCCGACGTCCGGCTCCATGGGCATGTCTTGGATAACCCTCTTGGCTTCCTCCAGCAGCCCTGCTCTTCCATACAGGTCGACCATGCAGCCGTAGTGCTCCATCTTGGGCTCAATGCCGTATCTCTGAGAAATGTAGTTGAAGTAGTGGCGACCCTCGCTGACCATCCCGGCGTGCGCACAGGCAGTGAGCACGTTCACCAGCATGACGTCGTCCGGCGCCAGGCCCTCCCTCTCCATCCGTCCGAACAGCTTCAGAGCGTCCTCGCCCCGCCCGTGCACCGCGAACCCGCCGATCATGCAGTTCCACGACGTGAGCCCCTTGGCCGGGAGCGCCTCGAACACACGCCACGCCTCGTCGACGCAGCCGCACTTGCAGTACATGTCCACCACCGCGGTGGCCAGCTTGTCGTCCATCTCGATCCCGCTCTGCTCGACCCACCGGTGCACCTCCCTCCCGCGCGCCAGCGCGCCGGCGCCCGTGCACGCCACCACGGCAGTAGCCGCGACGAAGGCGTTCCCGTGCACCCCACACCCCGCATCTCGTCGAACACCTCCAGCGCGTCCAGGAACCTCCCGGCTTTGACGTACCCGGACATCATCGCGTTCCACGACACCAGGTTCCGCTCCGGCATCCCGTCGAACAGCTCCCGCGCTTCGTCGACCATCCCCAGCTTGATGAGCCCGCCGACCATGGTGGTCCACGACACGACGTCGAGATTTCCCCGCACCCGCCGCCGCGGAAGACGCGGGAGGCGAGGTCGGGCCTGGCGTTGGCGAGGTAGGCGGCCAGCAGGGCGTTGAGCGAGTGCGTGTGGGCGTGGAAGCCGAGCTTGAGGAGCAGCGCGTGGAGCTGGGCGACCAGGTGGAGCGGGTGGGCGCCCGGGAGGATGCGCGGGAAGGTGAAGTGGTCCGGGTGCAGCGGCAGCGAGAGCATGAGGGCCAGCAGCCGCGCGGCGTGGCGCGTCGGGAGCGCGGAGAAGAGCGGGTTGAAGAGCGCCGGGTGCGGGGCCGGGTGGTGCGCCAGGAGGCGGCTCGCGTACGGGAAGTGCGAGTCGGGGTCGCCGCGGGCGAGGAAAGAGAGGAGGCGGCGCGCGTGCGCCGGGTGGGAGGCGACGCCGAGACGGATGAGCTGCGAGTGGTGTTGCCGCAGCTCGGCGATGGAGGTCAGTGGGATGGGGGTCGGGGCCGGCGCGGACATGGACATGGACATAGGGGGCATCTGGAGCTGTCAGCGGCGATAAGCTGAGTGGCCTCCGGTCCGAGCGCATCAAAGCGAGGCCCGATTCGCGGTGACCACTAGCTCGGTGCCAACCACGCCCCACACATGTTTTATCTCTATCCGCCTTCACACACAGCGACCTGAGTTGGATTTGTGTAGGCGCCACGCCACGCCGCCACCAGAAGAGGAAAGGAATCCAAGTCAAGACCGCCAAGACCACCGTAGAAAAGCTAAGGCCATCGATCGATCGATCCCGCTCTCCCATAATGCCGCTTCTCTCTGCGCAACCCCGTCCCCTCACCGACGCCCACCACCACTGCCATCGGCCGTCGGCTGCTTCGTCCTTATTGCCATCGCCGTCTTGCTCCGGGATTCGATCACGGAGGCGGCCGGCGAGAACGGGACTGCGAGTCGTCTCTCCCGAGACCTCCAGCGCTGTTGTCATCGACGCTGCGACGACCGCCGGCGCGCCACCAGGTACCGTCGCGTCTTTTGTTACTGCTCTTGCTAGTGCAACTGTGGAAGTGGAACGCCCAAGCTGGGAGCATGTTCATCGAATGTTCTGTCCGCCGCATGCTTTTTCTTCTTCTTCTTTTACTTCGAATTATTCGTAAGATGATGCTAGGCCACACGCAAGAACACATTGCATCCAAAGAAAAGCATACTAGTATCACTGCCATATGGCACACCCTCCAATGCGAATGATAATACATATTTTACTTATATATATGTAACTAACTTGATCCATGGATGGTGAACAAGAGCAACAACCCACGCGCGGGCGCGCAGGTAACAGCAAGTGGGCAGAGTTCGCGGCGCGGGTGTCCGGCGAGTGGGACGGCTTCGGCGCGGACTTCACGGCGTCCGGCGACCCCGTGGAGCTGCCGGAGAACGTGGTCCCGGAGGCGTACCGGGAGTGGGGCGTGCAGGTGGTGGACTGGCAGACGCAGTGCCCGACACTGGCGGACCCGGCCTCGCCGTGCGCGCTGCACTACCGCCTGGTCCGCCTGCTACCCACGGTGGGGTGCGAGGCCGACGCCGCCACCGTGCACACCTCCCCACCAGCGCCACGCCGCGTCCGCCACCGCCTTCGCGTATGCCGCCGCGGGGTCCTACGTCGCCGCGTGGCCCAGGGGCCCCGCGCCCGTGCTTGAGGTGGAGCACTGCGTCGTGCGCCCGGACGCGCCCGCCGAGGAGGCTGGCAGGGTCCGCGTGGTGCAGACCGTGGCGCTGGGCAGAGGGCGCGGCTCCGCGGGGTCAAGGTCTTCGCCGAGCAGTGGTACGGCCCGTTCCGCGACGGCGAGCAGCTCGGCGGCTGCGCCGTCGGGGAGACCGCGTTCGCGGCGGGGGAGAAGCTCGACGTCGCCGAGGTGATCGGGCTGTGGGAGACCACGGACGCCGCCGCCGCGAGGTTCTCCGCCGAGCTGGACCCCGAGACGGTGAGCACCACACCACGGAGCCCCCGTCAAAACTTCTGCCGCCGATGACCATTGCGTTGGTGTTCACTGACGAATGGATGGGTGGTGTCTGTCTGTCTGATCGAGGAGCAGGGAAAGTTCGCGGAGCTGTCGCCGGACGAGCCGAGGAAGCTGGCGAGGGACACGGAGGGCATTGTGACGCTGCCGAAGGAGCTGTGGAGCGCGTTCAAGGAGCTCGGCAACGGCGAGTTCCTGTGTGCGAGGTCGGCTGGGCTCTGGGCGGCGGCACCGCCGTCACGTCGCGGTGCATTCTGTCCACGGACGGAGACGTCAAGGCAAGAGTTCCTGTTCCAGCGATCGATCGACACACATTGTGGTTCAGTTCAGCTCCACAGTGTGAGTTCAGAGACTAACCCTGCACTGCTTGCTCGTCTCGCAGGAGATCGCTGCCGCCTACGAGCGCCGGGTGTCGGGGACCACTTGACCTCGGCCAACTGACTTCACCCAGGTTCGCCAGGTTCTATGTAGAGTACGTAGATAAATAGGAAGGGCCAATTGCCCATACCCCATACACTGTCATACATTCACACAGCAAAACGCTCTGCTTGACGAGCCAAATGAAATTGTTACTCCGTAGCTTGGATGGTGCCTGCTTAGCTGTCTAATCTCAACACTCTTCGTCTTAAACAAACATTCAGACGATTACACCAGTTTATTTGGCCGTTTATCCGTGTATATGGACATTTCATCTGTGTTAACAGTCGATTAAATGTACCTCAAAAAAAAAAAGTCGATTAAATGCTTACATCATTTCTATTTATTTGGCTGTTTATCCAGTATAAATGGAGGTTTAGTTCAAACAGTGATTAAACAGTAGGTTACCGGCTGTTTAGCGTTTAGCAGAACATTGACTGAATTCCCAGAACCGCACAGTATAATTGTTCAGGCTTTTGAGAGGCAGGGGGGCGGCTGCGCAGCTTAACAGCGTCCGCTGAAATACCACCTCACCAACGGTTTCTGGGGCCGCCACGCGAATCGCGCTTTCGATCATGCGCCGGTTTGGTTTGGCCCATGGAGCCCAAAGACAGCAGCTGGCAGAACTTGCGCCTGCAGCGCTTAAGCACAAAACGATCACTTATACGGCATTGACTGGTAAAACAGAATGGTAAATCTGCTGTATTTAAGAAAGAGCAAATTTCGCAGGGACATGATATCAGAAAACAAATTTCCCTTCATCTGCAAGCAAACCTGTAACAAAACGAACAAACAATCTGAATGCACATATTTTGGTATTTTGATTGAATCGCTCGATAGGATCACCAGCTACATAAACCAATATATACCACTACTATATATATATACTTTTCTTTGCGAACCACTACTATATAATAATATATACTGCTACTAGTGTCTCTCATGACAAACTCTATACTACTTGCCAGCCCACACTTATTTGGGATAAATACTACTAAATGAATTGATTGATTTGCTCTCTTCTCGTACATGTCATGACGACCCGAATTCGGTCGTGGAGAAACAATGAATAAGAGAAGAGAACAAAATCTGTACATGGGGAGTGCATCAGTGACTGTGTACTTGAGGCGCATCTCTCAAGGTTACATTCAAAGTGGTTTCCATTGGTTGCCACCCAAGTCCAACTTTGTTGCCTTGCATCATGGCTATGAATTCGGCATAGTCAATTTGACCATCCTGAAAAGCAGATACAAAGATCAGCACATGCATTAGGTAAACAATACAATAAAATTCACCAGGTACTTGGTAGTCCTAACAACTGTAGTGTGGTTTTCGCCATATATTATCCAGGTCTTTTCTGTAATATACTGCCTATTTCTCAGGTCAATTGCTAAAAAACTGCCAACCATAGGAAACTTATCGGGTAAGAGAATTCTCACAAGTAAATTCAAGATCAAAAGGTGAATGCTGTCACCGGATCAAAAGTAAATTCAAGATCAAAAGGTGAATGACTGCTGTCACCAAGTATATTTACTTTTTTTCTATCCTTTATGGTGGCTGAAATCGACAGCTGTGAGTTATGTGTGACGGTTGATGCCCAGCCACCAATGGTGTTCATATATCCTAAGTAAAAAGATATCATTCAACCACATGACTCAAAAGGTCTAGAATGAGGTCGACATGTTTAGGTACCCCAAATGATGGACGCTGGTGCTAAAAAAATCTTTCAGCATGAGTACAGAGGTTAAAAGTAAGCCGACCAACTTACATTGTTTTGGTCGACTTCTAAAATTATCTCTTCAAGGAATGTGTCCTCCATGTTATGTTCTCCACAAGCTCGTTGAAGCTTGTCAACTGTGATATAACCACTTCCATCTTTGTCAAAGTAAGTAAAAGCTGCCATCAAGTGCTCCTCACGTTCTATCTTGTTCAGAGGCACAGTTGCAGCGATAAATTCTTCATAATTGATGGTCACATTATTGTCTTTATCAGCCTGCGAAAGATTCAGGAATTTTAGCTGAAGCACTTCAATGGAGCATATATTATCTAAAAACAGATACATGACATACAAGGATAAAAGAGTTTTTTTATTATCAAGAATAGAGGAGAGTTGCTATTATGTAATAAATACTTTGTTTAGGTACCTTTCCTTAGGTGTTGAAAAATTGCACTGTGACAGGCTATCCGCATGTCATGTAACACAAACGCATTGTTTGGTAAATGAAATTTAAATTAAAGGCAACTAATTACACTTACCGCTTCCATTATATTACTAATTTCTCTATCCTCCAATTCAGTACCATATCTTCTTAAACCTTGTCTAAGTTCACCAAAAGTAATTACACCTCTATTTTGAACATCCACTGCCTTGAACATTTGTCTTAACCCAGCAATCTCCTCCTCAGAAAGCCGTTCAGCTATCACCTGGAGGTACATAAAGTGTCAGAAAAACATAACACAAACTGAGTTGCAGAATGCATAATCAATCGCAAAACAAAATTGAATGCAACATGTTACAGTGCATATTCCAGTATTTTGAACTTCATGTCAAACCCTGGAATAATGAGTGCATTGTATCCCCATGTCGTAAAAAGAAAATCAAGGTGATCAGCCTGAAAATGCTGTGGCTGATAGTCTCATACAGAAGCAACTAATTGCATCCATGACCACTTTTGATCATGTATGAGTTATTGCATTAATTGGAATATGTATGTAGCTTTGACTCCAATACTTTTAAGGAGTCCAAATGAGATTAAGGCAATTGTCTATCAGAAGATGCCAAATACATATGCAGCCAAAAGTTTAAAAACATTTTCAGATCTAATCAAACTTGCATGATCATGATTGCAATATAAAGATGACAGTAGTGAAGTAAAGTACTCACTCTCAGAGCCAACTTCTTTAACTTGTTCATTGCAGAAAATTGTTTGAGCCTAGAGAGAACACTGGGATCAAGATCCTGGTCAGTGGCCACTCCATTTTCACAGATCCAAGGATGGCCTGGTAACCATATATTTCAGTTTGGTCAGTAAGGAACTATGAATTTGGCGATTCAAGGAGCCTAACCTATGCTGCAAACAGAGCTAACAGCTAGACAGCAACAACTGAATTGACTGAAGATGTAGGCAAGAATTAAGATATACTTACGTAGTACTTCATGGGCTTTCAGGCGCTCTGAAGGACAAGGGCAGAGCATCTTTCTTATGAGATTCTTTGCACTGTCCGATATCTTAGGCCACGGGTCGGAGTCAAAATCAATGTGCCCCTTCAGGACAGCATCAAATATACCTTGTTGCGTCTCTGGTAGAACAAATTATGTTAATTAGCAATTCAGAAACATAGTTGTCCTGAATGGCTGAATATAACACCAAAGTATAGAAGTAACCTGCCCAAAAAGGTGGCACCCCGCTAAGCAGAACATAGAGTATCACTCCAGCTGACCACACATCTGCTTCTGGTCCATATCGTTTGTGTAGTACCTCTGGAGCAACATAGTATGGACTTCCAACCAGCTCAGTGAAAACCTGACCTGCAGTTTTGAATGAAAAATAAATCAAGGTTTAATCCAGAATCCCATCAGTAGAATGCAAAACTGATCGATATGAACTGAGTCTGATAAACAACAATAAGCCTTGACGAACAGGGGCATAGGAGCATAGCACGCAATAACTATCAAGTCTATTGTATTCAATATAATAAGCAGAAATACTACCGAAGTAAAGAATTGTATGAATTTCAGATCAATGAGACAGTACAATGCATAGGTCATGACATTAATCTGTTGGTTTAAAATAGCACTAAATAAAGAATGTCTTGCTACTCATCAGATTTGATGTTCTACCTGGTTTGAAGAACACAGATAGACCAAAATCAATTGCTTTTATTGATAGATCATCTTCTTTATCCAAAAGGAGGAAGTTTTCTGGCTTTAGATCACGTGCATAACCCCAAGTGAATGGCACATAGCCACAATGCTAATAATGATTCTTATAAGTTCTGCAGCCTTCTGTTCACTGTAATGCCCCTTCTCCTGAATTCGATCAAAGAGCTCCCCCACCGGCGCAGAGCTCCATCACAATATGCACTGCCTGCCCATCCTCATATACATCCTTGATGGCAACGACATTCTTGTGGCCTGACAAATGGTGCATTATCTGGATCTCCCGGCGCACATCCTCAACATCCTCCTTGGTGATGAGCTTGCGCTTTGGGATGGTCTTGCATGCATACTCGCACCCTGTACTGATCTCGGTGCAGAGGTACGTTGTCCCAAACTGGCCTTGACCAAGCCTCCGACCAATGATATAGTGTTCCCTGAGGTCCGCCGTCTTCCTTTCAAGCACAGTGATAGACGTCGGATCCAACCCCCTCTTCAAAATACCAGCAGCAGTGGGCTTAAATGAGTTCACCTCAGGCCATGGCTTGTCAAACTTCTTCAAGTCAGAGTAGCGATCGTCCTCGAGGCATCCATCAGCGAACCTAGATGCGGGGCGGTTGTAGTAGTCACTCCCAAGGGTCCCATTTGGGCATTGGTTCCCCATCCTCAGACCACCGTATCCAAAGCAACTCCGGAGTTCCCAGTCTCACAGAACAGTGAATAACTTGGGATGCAGATGGAGATTAAATAGCCACGGCCCACAAACTTAAAAGAAGTGGAAGAGCTCCTCTAGAAGAAAGCCCTTGCTTGCTTCCCGAGAGAGGAAGGAAATCGGCAGCCTGACATTTGACAACAAAGACTCAATCAGCAACCAATACTAGTGAGTACAACTGTACAAGGCAAGACAATTAGCAAGTAAAATCTAGCTTTGCCAAACGAGGAGGAAGTGCAAAGCAAACCTCTAGGAAGGCAGGAAATTCCTTCTAAAGCCGGTCTGCTCCTTCGGCGTCGTGAGGGAGGAAATCTCCAGCCTGAGGGCTTCCACCACCAGACTTGACACCCAATCTTTGCTCACCACTACACGAAATCTATCCAAAACCCCAAGCAACAAACGAGCCTGCCAGACTACTCCCTCCTCAAGCTAATCGCTCTCCAACGCGCACGGTGAAACCTTCAGAGACCGGAAGAGCTGCTCCTGCTTTCAAAGTCAGCTACTAGCTCCCTTGAAAAGCTTCCTCTGGAAAGGAAATCCCCAATCTGAGGCCTCCTAGAGCTAGACCCGCGCCCGAGATCCAGGCTACGCGGCCCGAACCCACCGAATCCGGCACCAAATCGGCGAAACCAAAGCCGAAACGCACGAGAAACACCCAGACGGGCGCCCAGAAGCCAAATCTGAACCAAAACAGACGAGATTTGTGCGGGAAGAAACGGAACCGAGCCAAGAACCACACCCGCCGAACGACAGGCCTTCCAGAGATCCCCACGAGGCGGCGCGCTCGATCGAAGCAGAGCACGCGCGGAACCAGGCCGGCGGACCGGACGCGAAATCGGAGCTTCCTGAGGGGCTAAAATGCAAAATCAAAGGGAGGAGAAAAAAATGGAGAAGGGGAGAAGAGAGGAGCGGAAGGGGGCGAGCCGGCTTTTATAGGCGGGCGGACGGGCGGGGAGTGGTGTTAGGTGCGACGCAGCTGCGTGGGTGAGTTTTGGCGGTGGGAACCCCGGAGTCCCGGAGTATTTGCACGCCGACAGAAACAGGCAGCGGTTTTGGGACTCGGCTGACGGCGGCGAACTGGCTTCCACGACGGCGACGAGTCAAAAACGATTTGCTCTGATGCTGGCTGTTTTGGAGTTCAACGACAGGTATAAAATGGTCATGGTTTGTTTACATCTAGAACAAATCGAAGTTAGAATGTCCAACCTTGGAATTGATTTTGACAACCTTTAATCTAGAAAGTCAAGCTTCAGCCGATTGTATTTGTATTTGTGTCTCTGTACATGTACGTATATCTTGTGCAACTTTCTTATGAGAAATTAAATCCTTCGAGGAAGATGTACACTACTACCAAATTATATTTCTTGTGTGAACTGATCGGAGATTTGGTTGGGTTTCTTGTGGTGAAACCCGGCAAACCGTGATTCAAATCCTCGACTTGTCACCTGTTTGTATTTTTCTAGATTTATTCTAGTATTTTCAATATTAAGTGATAAAATGACGTTCTCATCGACAACGGGCGTCTATAATGACTTCGTGAACTTTGAGATCTAATGGCTCAATCCTTTAAAGGTGCTCATAAGGGTAGATATCTACCGGCTTAATCCTTTGAAGGTGCTCATAGAGATAAGTGACTTCGTGAACTTCAAGATCTATTGGCTCAGTCTTTCGATAGTGTTCATAGGATCGGGTTTATGAACGTGTGTTTATAGAAGTGAGTGTGCGTGTGTATAGCAGGTTTACCTACATTTGTTTATAGAAGTGAACGTGCGCGTGTATCGAGCGTCTACGTTGTAACGTATAATTAAAAAAACTATGACTAAAGAATCCTATTGCAAGGTTTACGCTAAAGAATCCATATTATTATTATCTACAGTCACATATATAAAAGCGTGTTTGGCTGTGTGGTTCCACGAAGAAGCTTTGGTTGTATGCGTTACTGCAGAGGCCGGAATGTAATTTCGTTATTAAAAAAACATATATAAAAGCGTCCTCCTTTTCTTGAACAAGCAAGTTTGCTTTCTGGATTTTCAGCGTGTTGTATTGGAATTACAGATGTCGACCGCGAGCAAAAGTTCTCTACCCCCTGCGTTGAGGGTCAAGTTGTATTTACGGCCTTACCCAGGGACCAGGGTGCAAAAGGTAGAGTGCAGCAACAGTAGAGCTTGCTTGCTCTTGCTCCGTACTCGGTTGCTGCTGCCGTGCACAGTACCAGTGTCGTCCACGCCACTAAACAAAAAAGAAAACGAGCCCAACCTGGCTACCAGCACAGGCCACAGACAGCGGTGCCCCACCCCCACACGGACCCCACGTGTCATCTTTGGTTAGCAGAGCTCGTGAGGGTGGACCCTGCAGCGTCTCGATGAATGAAACAATGCGCAAGGTCGGTGCCGCTCAGACTCGCGTGTTTTTATTCAGAGAAACGTGTGTTGATCGGATAAATAGAGATTTGAGCTGACGGGTTCTCAGCCACATGATTGAGAAAAATGAAAAAAAAAAAAAGGCTCCAAGTCTAAGCGCGCTTTATTTGCGTTTGGGATTATTTGGCTGGCGCCGTGACCCTAGTGCGTCCAGTGGGGGACAAGTGGTGCACCCACCCACGACGGAGCCACAGGCGCATGGTTCAAGTTGAAGCACACAAGGGCGCTCCTCGAGGCCCACATGGCAGAAGCGCAACGTGATGGCGATCACCTGGAGAGTTCAGGACCAGGATCTTAATATACTCTTGAGTGCAGCTTCCAGCTTGGTCGGTGAGTTTGTGCTGAAATCTATCCTTCTAGATATATTGAAGTCACAAACTTGCCACGCGTGGTGCGATTGTGGGTTTTCTTTTAAGAACTGTTATGTAGGAAGAAGCCGAAGCAGCCTGTCAATGATTTGTCACTCTCAAAATGTCTGTCAGTTCAGCTTGTATATAGTGCTCGTCGCTATATATATGTAATGTAATGTGCATATATGTTGCTAGGAGTGGAGTTGTGTGCTTGAACCTTTGTGTTTGTATCATAGCAAGGTCATTAGTAATGCGGTCAACAAGTTGGTTGTAAGATTACTTATAGTCTTCTCTCCGGTCACTCATATAACTGGAAAGCTCTTGAGGATAACCTAAGACCCACTTATCTTTCTCACAAACTTTTCTTGCTTCTTATGTTCAAACCGATTGTAATCAACTCCTTCTCTCCTCCACATCAGCATTTAATCGGCTTACACCTTTTTATTATACTTACCCTCACGTCCCTCATCTCTATAAACTACAGAGATGTCACTATCTAGTATTCTGGATCGATTAATGACACAGAATCGCCAAGTAGAGTAGCTCTTTTTTTAAAAAAAAAGTTAGCTCTTCTCTCAGCGCAAGGTTGATTGCAAGGTTACTTATTACAATCTTCTCTCAACGCACTTATATAATAGTTAGTTCTTCACATTTAATCTAAAACCCATTTACCTCTCATTCACCTCAACATTCAATCTGTTTACATCCTGTTATTATCTTGCACTCACGTCCCTCGTCTCTACAAACTACGGAGACGTCACTGTGTAGTATTCCCGATCCATTAATGACACAGAACCGCCAGGTAGAGTAGCTCTTTTTTTTTTTTTGAAACCATTCGGGGAGAGCTTCCCCACCTACTTATTTCAAAAAAAAAAAAAAAAGTCCTCGCTTTTAAGGGAATGGAAAGAAACCCGGTCGTCCTAGGTTAATCCCAAAAACCGGACTAAAACCATACATGGCACCACATAAAAAAAAAACACACAAAAAGAAAGAGAAAGAAACGGCACCCGAATGGGTAGAGTAGCTCTTTTTTTTTTTAAAAAAAAAAGAAGAAGATATATTATGATATGTTTTAGGTGCTTGAAGTATAGCATTTGTACACGAGGTAACTAACAATGACTATCAATCTAGAGCGAAATACGTGTATGCCATTATGAAACTTGATCGATACGTGTATGCCATCGAAAAATGAGTTGATACATGTGTGCCATGACACAAATTTTTATTACATACATGCCATTCCGTCGCTTTGTTCGTTAAAACTTAACGGACTTTGGGTTCCGGCGGGTGGGACCCTCTACATCACTTGACATTTTTGCCCTTGATGAAAAAGAAGAGGAGCGCCCGGCCTCGAGGGAAAAATCCGTCGCTCGGCTCTGTCCCGGCCTTCGACCCGCCCCGGCTCCTCTTCCTTGGCGTGAAGGCGTGACCAGCGGAGCCCCTCCCCGGCGCTCGTCACCCCGGCCCGGGCTCCTCGCCCCGGCTCCTCCTCGCCGCCGGCTCGGGCCTCTCCTCCCGGGGCCGCCCCCTCCCCCCCTCCCCCACGCCCTCTCCTCCACAGGCCGCCCCCTACCCCTCCCCATGACCTAGATCGGGCATCGGGCGTGTGTGGGCGAAGTCTGGGGAGGGCTTGGCCCGGCAAATGGAGGCCGGGTGCACACAGGCGGGCTTCGGGCCATCTACCCGCCAGCGGCCAGCCGGGTAACCGATTTTCCTCTCTAATTTTATTTGCTTGATGAATTTGTGGCGAGCATGGGTTCTTTGTTCATACGTAGGATGGACTACGAAACTAGTTTCAACCTAAATTTCGGATTATTTCTTCCAATTGCCACAGTCGATGGTTTAGCTTTAACAAAAGCGTGGATCTTTGATTTCACCAACTTCGAGATATGGTTGATGAAGTTGCCGAAGAGTATCCTCCAATGGGTGGTGACATCTTGAGCCTTTCATACTTTTGCATGGATAGAAATGCCAATATCTTGCTCGGCCTCGACCAAGATGTAGTTGAAATGTTTGCAAAACATATGGCTTCAAAGCGCGCTTGTTGAGTGTAACTTATCATAGCCCCCGCTAGTGAGCCTCCCCGGTACCACCGTGGGAGTTAGGGTGGTACTAGCAAATCGATTGAAGCTCCAATCACCCCTTCGGTGCCATGTCCTAGCATAGCGGGAACCTAGCCAAACTCATACTCAATCTACGAATCTTGAATTCTTGGCTAATCCAAACCCATCAAATGAGCATGTGGGTATTGATGATGAACGCTTATATATTGAATGGAATCCTCATCTTCCAGTACCTCCCATCCCTTATCTTGGCACTAACCAAAGAGCGGAGGATAGTGATGATGAATCTGAATCTTTGTCGACCAAGAAGTAGAGGACATAGATGACATGGTTCAAGATAGAGGCCCCGAACCAAAACCCCTTGCAGATTATGACAAGAAGGATCCTCCTATGGCAAAGGGCACTTTATATTCTGATATGAAAGCTTTTAAGTTGGCTTTAGCAACACATGCTAGTTTGAGAGAGTTCCATTATAATATTGAGAAGAGTGACCCATCTCGGTACGGGGGTTTATTGCGTAAGCCATAATTTGGGTTGTAAGTGGAGAATTCATGCCTCTACTTTGCAAGATGATGTCACTGATCCGGTACAATTTAGTTTGAGCATTTATTTTTGTAACACCTTTATGCCATTCTTTTTTTATACTCAATAACCTTTATGCTTTGATTCTATGTTGGCGGATCAAAGTAAACCCTCACCCTCATGAGTTTTGTCAAAGCCAAAAAGAGGGTCGGCCGGTTGTGTAGGAGTCACTTTCGTTTTTGGGTGTGTGAAAAAGTAATTGACCTGCTCAAGGAAGATGGAAATTTGGGCCCTAAAAGAGCCGAGAAGGAGGCTTAAGGCCAACTACAAAGTTGAGGTAACGAAAAGGAAAAGTTGGTCTAGGTAAACAACTTGCTATGGATGAACTTTATGGTCCTTGGGACAAATCTTTTGACAACCCTGCATGTGTTTAAGGCTCAAATTGAGCAAAGCAATCCCCGATCCTTTGTTGTAATTGATCACCACACCATAAAAAATAAGAAAAGGTTTAATAGGTTCTTTTTGCCATGAAAGCTTGTGTTGATGGGTTCCTACGGGGGTGTAGGCCATATCTTGCGATAGATAGTACATTTTTGAATGGAAGGTTCGGAGGCCAGGTTGTGTGTAGCTTGTGCGATTGATGGACACAACCGGATGTACCCAAGAGCTATTGGTGTCATAGACTTCGAAACAAATCCGAATTGGGTGTGGTTTATGGAGAGGTTGAAGGAAGCTATAGGCAACCCAGTTGGGCTTACCTTTTGCACCGACTGGCAACGGCGAAGATAAATGGGGTGAGTGAGGTTTTTCCATATGCTTGAACATAGAGAGTGTATGTACCACCTAACTTCGAATTTCAAGAAGAGGTATAATGGCCAAGTTTTTGATGATCACCTATGGGCATCTGCATATTCTTGGAACCCTTACATGTTTAATAAACATTATCAAGCTATGGCTCTAGCCAAACCCGGAAGCTATGAAATATCTTCAAGACACCCACAAGAAATCAGGACAAGGAGCCGATTACTCCACATTGTCAAAGGTGGATTATGTTACCAATAACTTGGCGAGTCCTTCAATAACGGGTAAGCTTGCATTGCTTAAAAGTTTCTTTTTGCATTGATATCTAGAACTCCATAAAATTTTGCATTGCTTAAAATTTGCTTTTGGTTAAAATCGGTATGCTATGCGGTAAAAGGAGCATAAGGGCAAGCACCTTGATGACTTGATGGACACCATTAGACAGATGATCCCGATTAAATGGAACAATAGGAAAAAGGTTGCTAGAAAGTTTGAAGGAAAGATCTTGCCTCACATAGTCCGAAGTTGAGGGAAGGCAGGTTATAACCTTGACATAGAAGTGATCACAAGCTCACACGATGGCATTGCGAGAAGTTTGTGCTAAGGAGGTTGATAATGCCTTCAGGTTTGTAGTGAACTTAAGTCGGAGAGAATGTACCAGTAGGGCTTGGCAAGGGTCGGGAATACCATGCGGACATGCTATTGCCTACATTACATCAATTCCCGGGGCAAAACTTGAAGACTATGTGGATGAGTGCTACTCGGTTGAGAAATTCAAAAGTTGCATATGAAGGTTACGTTGCCATGTATTCCCGACAAGTCCATGTGGCCCGAAGCCACCCATGGCTTCTTCATGTATCCTCCATTGCTCAAGTCAAGCTGCGCAGCGGGAGGAAGAACGAGGATGAAATCAGCTATGGAGGGAGGTAGTAGCGGGAGGAAATCAGCTATGGAGGGCGGTAGTAGCAAGAGAAAACATAAGTGCTCAATATGCCTCCAATATGGGCACCATTATAACACATGTAAGGATGGAAATCCGAGAAGACATAGCTGCAATGTTGGTGAAAAGGTGAACTTTTTAAGCATATCTACACAATAATTATTGGTTCATGTTTACTTATCCTAAACAATACTTTATTTGAGAGGTCCTCCAAAGAAAAGGCTGAAGAAAGCATCTACCGGTTACCTACCGAGAGGCTAGCATTGTGGTGGCCACCCTCCTGCGGCAAGGATGGTATTCCCACCTAATGAGGCGGTGGCCAATGCTACATACAAAAAAAAAAGGAACGAAAAACCTTCTTCAACGGATGTCAACAAAAGCGGGTATGGTCTTTAGTTGTTTTCACTTTTCCATACTCTGTCATCATTATTTCAGCAATAAGTTACCTCATTGTTCTCTATATCTTACTTCCATACAAGATGCGCAAACTGGATCCAATGACCCTTGCCCTCTACAAATTGAGCAACCACCTATTGTTCATCAAGACATTGGACCATGTGAAGCATCTGTACACACACCAAAAAAGAAACGTGCCATCATGAAGAAGTGTACTCCAAGGAGGGCTCCAGTTGAGATAGCCAGCCCAGAGAGCCCAGCTTCAAACACTAGAAGCAAGAAGAAACTTGAGCTGAAATAAAGTGATATTTTTATGTGATGATGATGCATCATTTTCTTTTGGCTTTGCCAGTACTTGTGGTCTGGAAAAACTACTGCTTTTGTTGTGATGTTTTATGCAACAGTCATGTAATTTTAAACACTTGTGGTTTGGGAACTAGGTTATGTGACGAATATTGTTGCTATTATTTGTTACTGTGGCTTATTTCTCCCTACTAAATGTCATGTTGTCCATCTTTATTAAAATTATTTATGCAATATTATTCAATAAAATGACTTTTTCCATGCATATATGATTTTTAACTACCAACGAGCACCACAATCCTTGTCAAAAAAAAAAAAAAAAACGAGCAAAACAAACCAAAGACAGCCAACACAAACATGATGAAGGGCATAATGGTCTTTTTTTCACCTCCGTTAGCCTCTGTTAGCCGGGCATCCATCCACAATGGCATACACGTAACAAAAATTTTGTGTCGTGGCACACGCGTGCCAACTCATTTTTCAATGGCATACTCGTATCGACCAAGTTTCATAATGGCATACACGTATTTCGCTCATCAATCTATTAGCACAAATCATAATAAATAAATTGTAATTTTTTCTACGAGAGGGCAAGCGACAAAACTGTTCAGGCGCCTGAACTGTCGAGATGTGTCAACAAAAAAAAGGCTACATTCGTTATCAAAAAAAAAAAAAAAAAAAAAAAAAAAAAAAAGCTACATTCAGACATCTGTTGGCGGTTGGCCTCGAGTAAAGAAAAACAACTTGCAGTAGCACGTACTAAGAAAACGAAGGAAACAAAAACAAGGTATATACGAAGCCACTAACAAAGCACTGCAAACAGACGTCCTTTGTCCGTTCATGGCCAACTTGTTGGGTCGTCTGCATCCGTCACCGTTTGAACCATGGCACGCTGACGGGTGACGGCAACGTGTAACTCGACTGTGACGCTGTCCAAGCCGTAACATGAATACAGACGCAGTGTACGAGCAGATTGACGCAATATAAAGTCCGGCATTAGCTAGTGGATTCGTACGTTCAGCTAAAATCGCTGGGGGCAGAACAGAGTAAATACGGTCGTACTCGCTCAAATAAAAGCCAGTAGTAGGAGTATACAACATCCACATTGGTTCGTCGCTGTTGCAGTGCCGCCCCGAAGTCGACAGCGAGATGATTAAAAGCCCGCCTCCAAGTTGTTCAGTTCGGCGAAGGAGGAGGCAGAAATGCAGAGAATGGCGTCGTCGCTATCCCCGTGCACGTTCGGCAAGCTCATCATTCATCAGTTTACTTGAGTTCTGAACTGTACAAGCATGCAGTAGAAATATGGCTCGTGAATCATACAGGCCGTCCGGCCGGCCGGGCCGCCGTCGCTTTCACGGCGCGATCGATGAGATCAGATCAGCAGTTGCAGCGTTGCTTTGCCATCGACGACGACGTCTCGAAAGGAAAAGGAAGGTATAGCGGCGGCAATCGAGAGGTCGCCGTCGACGGAGCACTGTCATCGATTGGCCTCGACGGAGCAAAGTATGTACCTCAGCTGTAGGAGTTACTGTCTGCACGTACGGCAGTAAGTGCTGGAACGACACGATTACCCTTTCTTTTCTTTTTATTTTTTCTTCTCATCTGATCTGATAAGGCTGATACGCTTATCCAGATATCAATGGTACACGATACGCTGAGACGGTGGAAGGAACAGACGTTGTGGTCGTAGCAGATGCTTATGCTTCATTCCCACTACGCATGCCTCTGCTTGGGTATTGTTGTTTATCCGCGCCTTAAATTCGAGAGCACGATTACTTATCCGTAGAAGAAGTTCCCACCGTCCACCGGCCGTTCGTTCCAGATCAGATACTCTTAAAAACCCCATCTCATTTCTCTCTCAAAAGAAAGACGGAATGTTTATGCCCGATCGATCCACAGCTAGCAATCCAAAAGTTGGTTGTCCGATGTTCGAGTTGGTGTACAGCCGCGCGCGCGGGCAATGCTTTGCCGGGGAGATGGATGGATGGAGATTTTTGCGGGGTCCTGGGCTCCCCGACCGCGCGATTGCGCGGCGCGCGTGGCGTCGCGGGTCGCTGTCCGCCACCTGTTGCGGCCTACCGGACGGACGGCGGGAGCAGTGTACAGGCAGCAGCACAGACAGCACGGACACTGATCTGAAATCCTCATTCCGACTGATGAAGGCCGGCGTCGGTACGGCGGCTGCCGGCTGGGGCCAAAAGAAATCGGGCCCGGCGCCGGCGGCGTCTGTGTTCCAGTTCATGCCTATGCCATTGGCATCCCGAGGATCCATCCGAGCATGTGCGTTACGTAGGGTAGGAGTACACTTCCTCCCTCCCTGTGTGCCGGTGATCGGTGATCCAGTGTGCTGATGATGCTGGCTGCGGCCTGCTGGGCTCTGCGTCGGTGTGAACCGTCCGCCGACATGCAGGTACGGCTTCCCCGTCATTGCCTCAAACTTTGAGCACAAACCAAACCAAACTAACACTTGTGCCTTCGAATCCCCAATCCACCCCAAACCAAACTTTGAGGCTCAAAGGCAGGCACAAAGCAGCGGCCGCCAGCCGGTACAGGGGCAGAAACTAACCGCGGGCCAAAGCCCCACGTACGTGCACCGTTCGGTTTTGTTTTGCACCGAGACAAGGGCAGCCGAACAGACTAAAAAAAGCGCCACGACCACTTGATCCGATTTGTCAACCAGACACATGACACATCCATCTCCTGGCGTCGCCCTTATCCATCCACGTAAGCGCCAGGCAGGCCAACCACCAACTATTTTCCTAGTAATTTGCCTCTTGAGCACGAGTATAATTTTAGCAGCGCGCTTTACGTCATGGCCCACGCACGATACGGTGACGTGAGTGCCTCCCACTTCCGCGAGTTGCGTTGCGGCAGCACGCGAGCGAGACGGGCGGGCGATCGCCGAGGCCCGAGAGAGGATCGAATCGCACTTGCGTTCGTTCTTTTGCTGGCTCACGCCACGCCAGAGACGCACGCCTCTTCTTTCTCGTCGTGCCGGAGCCCGAAGCACACCGCCCATTGGACACTGGACGTTGCGGTCTCTGTGAGGTGCGCGACGTGACAGCAACCGCCGCACAGCTTGATTTGTTCACCTGTCGCGTTCACCCGCCGAAATGCCTAGTGAGCGGTATGCGGCGAGCGAGCCAATTCCCGTCGATGCGTTATACAACATATATGCCTCCTTAATGGTCACCTAAGTAACTTGTGATTCCAAGATTTTATTATGTCATCTGTTTTGATAGGTACTCCCTCCATGTCAAATTGTAAGTCGTTTGACTTTTTAAATTCCAAGTTTGATCATTCGTCTTATTCAAAAAAATTTACGCAAATATAGTCAAATTTAAGTCATTTTTTAAGAAATTTTAATAATAAAGAAATCCATGGCAAAAGAAGTGATATTTTACATAATTTTTTAAATAAAACGAATGGTCAAACTTATTATAAAAAAAAAAAAGAAACGACTTATAATTTGAATGGAAAGAGTATCGAGAATAGACTTATGTATACTAAATGCACGAATGCAATGGACTGTCTATTGCAAACCATCTGAAACTCGCACTGCCATTAGAGCATAAGTGTGCGGTTCCTAGCCGGCATTTGGAAGAGACTGCCAGCAGGCTTATTTTATACTAGTAGCAGGGCGCGCGCCTCCGCGCGCCCGTGCAGTCACATACTCACATATCCTGCACTCATGATGTGGCAGCCTTTTTTTTGTCATTAGAGAACTGTTGAATCGAAGACGAATCTGGACTTTCGTACGAATGACAAAATGAAAAACTGAACTGAATCAAGTATTAAACTCTTTAGAGTAGAGTTTACTAAAAAACTCATTAGAGAAGAGGTAACTGTCAAAATTCAAACTACAACACCAAATGCCATGGTCTTTTATCTTTCCATATTACACTATTGGACATAAATATGTATGGGAAATCTTGATAAAAAAGAAATAGAACAATAGCACCAGGTCGTCATAGCTGGTAGTCCTAAAAATTAAAACATGCTAAAAAGAGAATGAAATCTGTACAAATCAAAGAAGACCTACGCGTGCCTGCACATGAGCATGGTCAAATTGTTAGATTCCATAGATTCCTGATCTTCCGTTTCCATGTAGTAAAGAAATACATGATTTAAAGGCTAATATCATTTTCTATATTTGAAGAAAGATCTATTGCAGTAGAAGAAAGGAGAGAACTGATTAATGAAACATCAGAAATTAATGGAAGGGCAATTACCTCTAGGAGTCCACAAACAGAGGAAGCATGGCAAGGCAATTCTAATCCGGTTCTCCTTCAAGAGATGAATTCCAGATCAATCTGACCTTTCTTATCTAGCATATCTTCTAAGAATTTACGCTCCCAAAACATTCCAAATTCAATTACAGTCTGCACATCATGTGAGGCGAAAGGAACGTAGAGATCTATCCTCCAATACTGCCAGTTACATGTCATTATCAATCAAGCAATTATTCAGAGACAGTTCCTTTATCATATACCAACTCATGCTCTAAGAAAAATATGGCATAGTGATGGCAAGGAAAACGAGCAATGCTATCAATAAAGTACATATGCAAGTAAGCGAATAACTTCAGCTAGAGAAGGTACAATCATTTATATTCCACATCATTTTTATATAGGAAGCAGAAATACTGATCAAAAATCATGACATACACGGGCTTGGTAACGCAAACATGGACATAATCAAGTTTTGACACTAAAGCAGACAATCCACAACTTGAACAAAAAGCTGAGACAGAAACTGTGATGTATTTGATAAATAATTGATCAAGACATCAATTCTAAAAACAGGTTATCTGATTTGCAATTGTGCCATCATCCCTTAATAAAATAAATTACCATAACCCTTTCGAAAGTACATTGTTATCATTGTGATTTATGGATTTAGAATTAGAATGAACTATAGTTCATGTATTTTTCCTTAGTCAACAATTAGAAGACTTAAAACAGATTATTCTGGTTGTCTTAGCCTGCTAAAAGGGAGTGTACAGAGCATTCACATTGCAATAGATCAGTGGCTAGCATGATCAGATCTTACAGAGAGCGAAGCATGACAAATATTTAAATGGAAGGAAGAATTAAAGAGAACCCAGATACATTCACATTGCAATAGATCAGTGGCTAGTGTGATCAGATCACACAGAGAGCAAAAGCATGACAAATATTTAAATAGAAGACGAATTAAAGAGAACTCAGATACCTTGGTGTAGCAGTGGCTACAGCACAAGAGAAGCCTGAATATCACAAAATCACATATGAAAGAAAGGAGGGGGTGCATTAGTATAATTTAATTTGAAGGACGGATTACTCCAAAAATGATTCACAAATAAAATTAAGAATTTTGCTAGATACTAATCTGAAGAAAACACCAAAATGGAATTCTGTTGAAATACATTTTTTATGATCTACAGTTTCCTTGTAGGATGTATACTTGAAAAGCTAATAAGCATGGTATTTGATAGTAGATGGGAGAGGAAGACCTCACCTGAAATTACTTGCAAGCTGATATGAAGGAATAGTGTTACAAAGCCAAAATTGATATCAGAAGCATGTTGGATGGTCGCAGCTGCAGCACAAATAAAAGGAAAAACTGTAAGCTTAGGTTGAACGATAAAATAATGTTAGCACTACCAACACATGTCCGTGTATAAAACTGCCAGAAAGCAAATTCATTCGCGCAAAAAAGACCTGCCCATTAAACATAAACCCAAAATTAATAGGTAGGGGACATTAGTCTCTTGAAGTTCAGTGAGCTTCCATTTGGTGACTTCAAACCTTGGGTTGACCAACTATTGCAGGTGGCCATTGATTGCCAATGACTTAGCACCAGTGGGCTGTATTTTTCCCTTTGCAAACCAAAAACCAATTATGGGTTTAGGTGCAAAGATCACTGGCCCATGACACATAGGTTTTGTTTCTGTTGTCTTGTAAAATAGATGAAATAATAAATCCTCCTCAATCTTTGAAACCTCACAAAGTTGCTTTCATTTATGCAAGCCTGAACAATGATTAATGGATTGCCTATCCCATTGTGATTTTGGAACCATTGCTTGCAGCCAACAGTCACCAAACAACTCTATTTTCCCCAAAGTTGAATCCTAGATTGTTTAAATTTGAGATTACAAACCTGAATTTTATTGGAAAGGAGCAGGGCAACACACAACCTATATAAATGTTCAGCTTCTGACCCTCTCTCTATGTCTCTAAAAAGTAGTTTCTGACAAGGGCTTGACCGCTTATTGATGGTCTCATTCTTGATTGGATCTAATGTCCAATTAAACTCATGCATTTTATTTATCGCACTGGGAAGGCAAGCTGATAGTACATACCAAAGATTAGATATATGCCAAATCACTGTATCTGCTGTCGTGCGGCAAAGACCAGCCGATGCACTGTCTGCTAACGAAACACTACTATTAGATGGCTGGAGATTGTGCCTGCCTCTGACCCCCAAGTACCCATGTTCTTGGAGATCAAATAATTGTAGTAAAGCTATAAGTACTGGATTTGTAACATAAAATAGAAATAAAAAGGAGTATGCAACTGTAGAACTGAATATATAGAATTTTTGTATGCTTTAGTAACCTTTACTGCATTCTATTTAGCTTGGCTGATTGCTTTTACCATGCTTCTCATCTTAGAGTGCTATTTTGCTATGTTCCTAAAGGTTTAGGAGCAGAGTAAAATAATTCAGTGTTGAATCAAGTGCAAATTACATACCGCATAACTGAATTATCTGAAGTCTCCAACAGTTATTTAAAAAAAAATGTACTTTAGTGATTGGATGTTTCTTACTTATAAAGAGAAGGCAGAGGCGTGTGTAAGTATTACTTATTTTGGCTGTTGTCCTGATGGCAGTGCAAGGCAACCTACCATGGTAATAGACCATATTAGAATTAGCCATCAAAATATGAAGCAAATAGAAATGCAAATTGTGTACCTGGGAAGCAGCACAAGGGAACCTAACCAAGGAAACGCACCATGTCATAATTAGCAACGAAAGTGTATTTGAAAACATGATTGCAACCTGTCAGGAGATATGTGAGGCTGGATCACCTTAGTCAGATGTAGGATGACAGTAACTCCTGTTGCAATGTACTTGGTGCTGCAGTGGGCTCCTGTCGACCAAGTTGTAGGAGTGGCTTCATTGATAAGCATTAAGTTTAAAAGGTAAATAAAAAGACATTTATAGCTGAGAACATGCATTATCACAGTAGTAGTTGCAACTATAGAACAAGAGTGTACAATAGACCTTTTTCGTAATAATACCAAACTATGAAAGGGCCTAAATAAGTCACTGGGCAGCATGTGCAGTTTCTTTTATCTGGGATGCAGAAAGTATGTCTGCATTAAGCAATCCATTCCATGAACTAAATAAGGTCGTGTAATTCATACAAACTCAAATTTTATATTCTTCCTAATACACTGTCCTGGGATCCTTATTTCTGAAAATAAGTATGAACTCTGTTTTGACTATGAGATCAAACAAACAACATATAGGAATAGGGGCATTGTGTTGCAACAACCACTAATTGTGGCCAACTGTGCATGAGTTGTACTAACAATGCAAGCTGCACAAAATAATGCATTATAAGACCCTTAATAGGCCATCCTATCTAAGAAAAAAAATGTACCACCACTTCGGTAATTAAACACTAAAGAAAAATAAATCACATGCCAAGATGGTTATAGCATGAGTGGACCCAAAGTAACTAATTTGTAATCCATCACTGATTAATAATGAATGACTATGCATGCAGCCTCTTTTTTGTTAAAATTCCTTCCAACAACCAACCAATGCAAGATGGGTCCAAATTGTTTCTACATGCAATATTTCCAACAGGCCTTGCAAGTATTATTAGAGTGTATTTTCCTCACAAATTGGGGCAACTAAAGGTGAAGCGCATAGCTAATAGTACACCAAAGGAAGCCTACGAAAACAGCATATGCCGTAGCCATGAACTATATGACAGATTCAAAATAACCAAGATGGCAAGTGCCGCAACTACGAATCTTTCTGAACTGGAATCCATCCGTACATTGAGTAACCAAAAAACCTGTCAGAGCTGTTACCTAACCCTAGGACTGGACAAATCAAAGGGCATGTGAGTATGGCACATGAGAATGGGGATGTTGGAACTGACGTGAATGGACTTACAGCTGTTTTGCGGCTGAGGCAGCTTGATCTTCCATGAGCCCTCCATCATTTGGTATATATCAGATTGCATACCTGACTAAGGAACAGGGAGCTGGGATTACATATCGTCATACTATACATTCTGTTAAAGCCCACCTAAGAGCATGCCAAAACAAATCAATAAGACTGCATCCGCGCATGACATCAATCAATGCCTGAATATAAAGATCTTGCTGATAACAAAATGAAGAAGTGACTGGAAAAAAACTGGACAGGTTTATTGGCAGAAACATGTGAAAAGTATGCCCCCATATATTAGTTTTCATATTTGGAGAAATTAGCAATACCAACAGGGTTCGCTAGCCTGATACAAATAAATATAAATAATCATAGATGGACTCAAAAAAAAGGAAATAAAAAGAATCAAATATTTTATTTTTGGATTTTACCTTTCACATTCTCAAATACAGGTGCGTGTATTACTTGAACTCAACAACAAATGCATATCTTTTATCATCATAAAAATCAAATACATGATTTTTTGGCATTCACAAAACAAACCACATCTTCTTACATTTTTAATCTGTGGATAGAGTGAGGTTAGGCTGGCAGTAAAGATTCATAAAACAGATGGCCGAGACTGAAGGAACCAAGGATGGGGCATAATATGGGGAATCATTTTTTTTCCTTTTGGAGGCACTTCTTCTATATCAAATACACGTAACCCTATCATGAACCAAAATGAACCTGCAATATATTTATTGAAATACAGATTAGGAATATCATTCTAAAATGCAGCTATCAAATGCCATAGAAATTGTTGTGAGGATCTGGCGCTCGAGAAAAAATGTAAAGGCGAGATGATGTTGGGATGACGCATGGGGCGAAGGAGGAGAAAAAAGAGAATCAATTACCGTGAGATCCAACCACCGAAGCCGTTGCCGCCGTCGTGAGGTACCTAGGGTTTTTGAGTTGAGGAGCGCAAAGGGAAGGGGAGGGAGGAAGAGGATGGCGACCAAGAGGAAGACGAGGGGCCGCGGGCGGGGGCCGCACGCCCTTTGCTGCCGCCACCACCATCCCCTTTGCCGCCGCCGGCCTTGGCCGCACCGGGCCCGCCCTAGCGCGTCGCGATCGGGGGCACGAGCCTCTTGTGCGGTGAGGCGGCGGCGGCCTGGCCGGCCTCCACCACGCTTGGGAGAGGAAGAGAGGGAGAGGGGAGAGGGAGAGAGATGGCAAGGGAGGGGGAGGGAGGAGAAGGGCTTGCCAGCCGCCGCCCGAGGGCCGCTGCCGCTGCCGCTATCGCCGGGCGCGAGACGGAGCGGAGAGGCGAGAGGAGAGGAGCCGGGATAGTTTGGCGAAAAGATCTAGGCGGTGAAGGTGAGCTGAGTAATGTATATATTTGTTTGTCGGATTCTTCGGATTCGACGAAGCCCGCTGAAAAACGACTTTCACCGGTGAAGCGAGGCCGGTAGAATCTTGCGGGGGCAACCAAGCCGCCGACCTGCAAATCCAATGGCCAGAAATTTTTCAGCGGCGTGGGCAGGTGTTCCTGCCGAGGAGCCATTGCCGGTCTAAGGTTTAATTCATGCGCATTCATCAACATGCCATATTTAATAGCTCATCTCCCTGTAAACAATTGAAAAGAAAACATGCTTTGGCCCCTCACATGAATGGTAAATTTCCTCGAGGCCTGCCTCATGGAGTCTAGGCCTTGGTTGCCACTTGCCGGTCTGGCGGTAGGTTGGCGGCGTGGTGGCGGTGGTCGGCATGAAGCTCGGCCGAAAGCCCAGCCCGTCGGGCATCGGTGGATGACAGTGGCGTCCTCTGATGTAGCAGCTGAGTTGCGGGGAGTGACGGCCGTTGTTTGGTTCGTTGGCGATGCTTTGCCTCTGTATGCGTCGACCTCCTCTGATGTAGCAGCTGAGTTGCCGGGGTAGTGGCGGCCGTTGTTTGGTTCGTTAGTGGATGCTTTGGTGTTATTGGTATTGGGCGGTCTTATGTGTTGGCGACCATCGCGATGTTGTTTTGTAGGTACAACTGTAGGTCTTAGGTGTTGAGGACAGTCATTCTCTTTGTATCTTTTGTTTTATTTTTTTTCTATGTTTAATCTAAGTTACTCGCTACCATTTTAGTGATTTGTAATCTGTAATATGGGGGTTCTCACATAACTATTTTGTATTGTGTTTAATGAAAACCTGGCTATATCCCTCGATCTAAAAAAATAGTAAATTTTCAAAAAAAAAAAAAAAAAAACAAAATTTAGTGTGGATTGTGTACCTCTTTTCAGGCACTTTTTCAAAATTTAGCCCTTTTTTCAAAACATTTTTTCAAATCTATCCCTAGTTTGAATCAAATTACGCTCGGTATCCCCTTTTTTGTCGCGCCAAACAACTTCGGCGTGACATTTACACTCGTCGCCCGACGCATGCGGGCGCGACGCGTGCTCTGCGATGCCCGGCTTGTGGCGTTGACCGCCGCTTTGCGCGTGGCCGTCGGTGGGGCCCCCACTCGGTCAGCGCCTTTGCATGCGGGCCTTGAAGCTGGAGTCGCGCTTGATCGAGCGTCGGCGCGGCAGGCCCGTTAGGGTTTCGGTTTGGGCCGCCCCAAAGTGCGTGGGTCCCACTTTTTGTCGCCTTGGGATGCTGCGGCGCGGACGCATCAATACCTATCCACCGGCCCGATTTTTCTTTCTCTCTCTCTCTTTCTTTCTTCCTTCTCCGATCCGGCCGGGCGCGCCCGGCGCCCGCCGCGTCGCCGCCCGATCCCTCCTCCAATGCCCGGCGCTGCACGCCCCTCCTCCCCGCCCGGCCACCCGCTTTTGCCTCCTCCACCGGCCGTGGCGGCGGGATTTGGAGGCCGGCGGACACGGAGGCCGGCCCTAGAGCGGCGGCCGGCAAGGCAGAGCTGCTGGGCTGTTCTCGGCGGCGCCGCCCCCGATCCCGGTGGGCTAGAGCTGGCGGCCCCCTCTTCCTCTCCAAAACCGGGTTTGGTACTAGTTCTTTCTCTCCTCTTCCTCCTTTTCGATGGTTTAGGGTTGTTAATATGAAATTGTTCTTGATTGAATCGTTATTTGGTATAATGTGGTTCGTAGAATCGGTTTAGGATTGGTTTTGGGCTGATTTGAGGTAGAGATTGAGTTGCATGAAACTAGTTCATTGATGCATGTATGGAGGTTTAGGGTTTGATATTATTTATATTTTGCAATGTGAATTTATAAGTGATTGGGTTATTTATTGATGCAATGTGGTGCGTGGAAACGTTTTAGGATATGTTTTTTTTTGTGGATTTCACCTAGATTAGATTTTTCATGAATAAAGTTCTTTTTTGCATGGAGGTATTGAGTTTGTTTTTTAATATATATTGGCAATATGGTTGTTTTACTTATAGCTTTATTGTTTTGCATGGTAGGATTTTGGTTAACATGAAATAGTCGTTGATTGAATCTTTAATTGATAGATTGTGGATTTTATGTAGATTAGAAATTAATGCATTCTTTTTAATATATAACTAATTAATGCATTCTTGTTTAGATGTATAACTAATTAATGCATTCATTTTTTAGTTAATACTAATAACTAATTAATGCATTTTTTATCCTTAATAAAATTAATGGAATGTAGTTGTTGGATGCATAGAGGTGTTGAATTTGTTTGTAATATATATTGGCAATATGGTTGTTTTACTTATAGCTTTTATTTCCCGAATAATTTGTAGATGGACCGTTTAGTGCGCTTTTATATTGGTGGCAAAGTTAGAGGGATGGCAAGTTTGAGAACATGCATGAACAAGTTCATTTTTTGGTAGACCTCCTAGCCGATGATTTGGTCCGCCATTGTCGTGACAAGTATGGATGGCCGTCTAGCTTGCTTGATTGGTCGATTTGATCTGTGGGAAGGAACGAGCACACTATGCACTTATGCCTTTGTCATGTGAAGATGATTGGAAGAACTTTGTGGAGGTTGTGAAGGGTAGTAGTGTTCGTTGCTTGGAAGTTGTTGTGGAGAAAGTGATGAACCCTGTTGTTGTGCCTGCGGCTGAGAACGTGGATGAGGAGCCCGTAGAGCACCTTACTCAGGAGGAAGATTTGCAACCGGCTTGTGTTAGAGACAATGATAATACAGTGATGGTAGGTATGGAAGAGTGCGATGAGGAGGAGATTGGTGCTATGGACGACATGTTTGTAGGATCAGAGGATGATGGAGAGTACGGAGATGAGCTCACTTTCAGTGAAAGTAGCTCTGAGGAGGTTGTAGAGGACGAGTATAGGTCGGAGCCTAGTACGGAGGATAAAAGCGATGAGTATAGGGGATATTGCATCCACGTGACGGGTCATTTAGAATGGAGTACACTGATGTGGAGCTAAGTCAGTTGAGGGAGGTCCATGTTGAGGTACCCTCCGTACCCAACTTCATGGACATTAGTATGGTTGATGAAGCGGTGTGTGACACCGGTCCCGTCGTTGTTGGACGATGAGGGGCCGAGGCGAGGAGATGGAGATTAAGAAGGGGATGGTCTTTGACACATTTGATCATCTCAAGTTTTTTTCTTGCGGACTACGCCGTTAGGTATCATAGGCCCCATCTTGTGTTGATCACAGCGACCACGAGAAGCGGTACCGCGTTAACTTTTTGCAAGAAGAAATGTGGTTGGGGAGTTTGGGCGGGAAGGCGCCAAACAAGACTTGGAGGATTCGAAATGTGAAGCAACCTCACACGTGTCGGTCTTCTAAGCCTAAGGGGTTCACGCCGCGAAACACGGCCCGTTATCCGAAATCGTTGTCTTGTCGGCCTTTGTTAAGGCCGATAGCGATATATCTGTTCCCTCCCGATCGAGCATTTGGGGGTGGGCCGGATATCGAAGTGAGCTACATGAAGGCATGGCGAGCAAAGCGGCATGCTATAGAGCTGTTGTGGGGTGATTGGAAGGAGGCATACAACCAAGCTCCTAGGATCCTTACAGCCATGAAACACTACAATCCGGGGCTTAGGTGGTATCCTCTTTGCCGGCCGGATAGTGGATGACACGGACGGGCGTGCCTAAACATGTTACTCGCAGTTGTTTGGTGTTTTCCCGATCGGCCGAGGCATTCAAGCATTGTCGGCTGTAGTGCTTGTTGATGCAACATTCCTTGCGGGGAAGTACAAAGGTGTTCGATGATGGCGTCGGTGTGGATCCGGAGAACCGCCTTGTGCCTTTAGCGTTTGCTTTGGCCGGAAGCGAAAACACTTTGAGCTGGTCTTGGTTCATGAAGCTTGTAAGAAGAGATGTGATCCGTCGTGCGCCCCGTAGGATTTGCATGATATCCGATCGGCACAATGGATTGCTATTGGGCTCGCTAGAGAGGAGATAGATGGGCTTCCCCCCTCTTGAGCATCGATGGTGCATGCGACACTTTGCCGCCAACATTTGGCGGCGACAAAGGAAGAAGGAGGTCGCCCGAAGTTGAAGGTCGTGTGTTGTTGTTGTCGCACGAAGGAGAGGTTTAAAGAGAAGCTTGCGAGAGTTGAACAAGGTCCTAAACACTCCTGCGAGGACTTAGCTTGTGGCCCGGTGAGTAATGTGGACAAGTGGGCTCTCGCATTTGATGATGGTAGCTTTAGGTATGGCGTGATGACCACCAATTCATCGGAATCGTTTAACAAAGTGTTCAAGGGAATCCGTGCGGTACACTGTCTCCGGTATTGTGGAGTACTCGCTCAAGAAGTGCAAATCGAATACTTTGTTAAACGTTGGAACATTGCCAAGGCTTCTACAGAAAAATGGGGCCGTGCGCTCTGGAGAGACACTGAAATTGCGGGAGGCCATAGGTTCCAATTAGGTTGGTGTTGCCTCACGGACCTTCAAGGCTAGTGTACAACATAATGTCGTGGGGAGGAACCAATCCGGGCGGTGAAAAGTACGGTGGCAAAATTATAGGGTGGACCTCCGTAAACCGGAGTGTTCTTGTTGCATTCCGCAGCTACTTCATGTGCCTTGCTCACACGTCATCACGGCCTTTGTAAGATGAGGGGTTTGGACCAGAAGATAAGTTTTTCATGTCTCCATTCTATCTCAAATCAAACACCCTAAAAGTGTGGGAATCCGGCTTGAGCCGTGCTTAGATCCTTCACTATGGCCTCCATACAACGGATTGGATTATGTACCCGACCACGATCAAGAAAAAGAAAAAAGGTTGGGAGAAGGAAGAGAAAACGCCTTCAAGGAATTATGGGCCGATTGCAATGCCGATGGCCCGGATGTGTATGATTCGAATGGCTATGGTCTCGATATGTATGGCTATGGAGATTTTGATGAGGCCATGGCTCCGGCCCGGTGCTCTAAATGTCACGGGACCGGGTCACACTGCAGCCACTCACGATAGTGTTCAGGTACTACGGTGTTTTTAGTTTTGGTGTTGTCTTAGTTTCTTCACGTTGTGATATATTAATTTCCTAATGCTTTGTTGTTGACATTATTTTTATTCATGTCATATGTCTAATCTTGTGTTTTTGGCCTTCTCGAGGATGGCGCGGGGGGAGCCCCGCCTTCTTAAACCTTTGCTATGACAAAGGACCACCGAGCACACATGGCGGTGGACTTGGGCCGAACAAGTGATTCCCATATTCATTGTTGCAAAAATATTTATATTGTGTCCATCGTTTATCATCTCTAATCGTTACAAATGTTTTATTTTTTTTCGAACCGAAGCCGGGCGTCCCCAAGCTCACAAGCCCCCTCGTTGGGGCGGCGATGCGCCTTTACCTCTCGGCGGGCTTCTTGGGCCTTGCTCGAGCCATTTTTTGGCGGGCTCCCGAGAGATGGACGGGCGGCGGTGGCGCTGTGGGCAGATGGCGTCCCGGAGGCGATTCCTTCCACTGCGGGTGTGGAGAGATGATATCACCCTAGAAGATGTGAGCTACATCTTGGACCTCAAAGTCAACGGTCTACCCGGTGTCGGGTGCCATCGGCGGTGCCAACCGGAAGGAGTTGGTGTTCAGTTCACTTGGACATTACCCTCCCACGCCTCCGCAGGGGGCAGAGGGAGCACAAGACTTCAGTGTGTGTCGTGCGGTTGGGCGGCTGGCGGCTTCAATACTTGCCCCGCAGGCGCCGCCCGAGAAGAGGTGCGAGGCATGCGAAGGTGTGGTTGTGGCACCTTGATTGGTCTTTTCCTCGCTGCCGACGCTTAAGGGAACACCTTGTCTGGATGGTGCTCCCAATCTTGCAGCCAGGATTGGGAGGACATCGCCCGTACAAATTGGGGCTCCGCCACACTCGCATGGCTGTATCGGCAATTTGTGCGGTGAGTCCCTGTAGGAGGATGAAAGATTCCTCAAACTTGGGTGGATGCGTCTACCTCCCTGCAGATATGGATCCGAGCTCATACCCATGGAAGGGACTACAGGGGGGCGGTTCTGTACGTTACTCATCCATGTTTTTTTATGTTCGATCTTAGTTGCACTATCTAATATTCTAGTTCTTATAACGTCGCTTGAATTTTTTGCGTGCATGGCCATATGCGGAGTATCGGGGCCCCATTGTTGTATTTGTGGCACAAAAACAAGATGGTGAAGGGCGGTTCGAGAGATGAGGTACGCGTCGGTACTCCAACGATCTGGACTTGTTGACTTGGGCACAGGTTAGTCATGTTGCTATACATATTGTGATGTACTTTAAGATCGCCATGCATTTGTCTAATTCTCTCAAACTTTAGGTTGAGTGGACTCCATATGAACGGCGATGTACGAGGACTTGAATGTTCCCGCACGGAAAGTGATGAAGAGAAGGCTGCATTTGGAGATGCAATGCTCCAATGATCCTATACTACATTGTGGAGCACCACATTCCTATGAGGGTCATGAAGCGGTTCGGGCGAGGCGGGAATACCCAATACATGAAGGCGGGACGTCCTCAAGGTTACGCAGTAAGTCATTTCAGATTTAACTTCCTTCGTTGGCGTATTTTTTTACTTATCTAGTTAAAACTAACGATGAATGTTTCAGTATTTCAAGGAAGAAAAAGTTTGGTCTTTGGAGGAAACCGGCTCGACACCCATGAGGCTTATGTGCGGCAGTGGATGAACGCCGAGAGGGTGTGGCCGATAGTGGCCTCGATCGGTGGCCCAAGAGTACCATCATTACCTCGTGTACCTTTTCAAGGTGACTAGAGTGCGTCTTCACACTCCACTCTCGGTGACTCCGGTCTTCTATGGAGAGAGCGTCAAAGAAGACCCCTACCACGAGGCAACGAGGGAGGCCGGGCAACCCGTGAGAGCACCTCTCATCAACTACACGGTAAGCATGCATTTTGAGCTGGAGCGTACATTTCTTCGGGGTTTAGCATCGCATTCAAGTTTTAACCTTTGCTCACGTACACGTACCACGCAGCTAGCCCACCTTTTCGAATGAAGCCGAGCGTACATTGGGCGCCATGGGGGCAAGAAGGTAGTGAGCTTGTAGAATTTGCGAGGTATGACGCTGACTCAATATAATTCCGCTAGACGCATATGTTTGTATGTCCTAACTCCCAAAAATAAATGACCGCAGTAAAGTGAAGAAATTCACGCCACGCCTCGATACGCAAGTTGAGCCGCTTTAGAGGTGAGGATGACGGCGTCGCGTAGCCCGAAGAAGGAGAAGGCCTCCTGCCAGAGCCGAAAGTGAGGAATCGGGAAGAGCCGGCAGAGTCACCAGTGGCCTCCTCGGTACAAGGCCGAGTACCGGGGGAAAAGCGATTACCCTGCACCCCTCGGGACACAAGCCCAAAGTAGGGAAGCGGTGATGACACCGACGGCGGCAAATGAGGATCCGCACTTTGAGCAGGAGGTCATTGGTTCTTCGAAATCGTATGATGCTCCTCGCGTGAGCCAAACACTGAGTTCAACTTCTATCTTTGTTGAAATAGTTGTCACCTTGTATTAACATTTGGACCATATCCGAAATTCGAGTTTTGTAGGGTGCATCTCAAAGGTCACCTCGTAGGCGGCGTAAGGTGGAAAGCGCAAAGGTAAAGACCGGCCCCGGCGTGGGGACTCCAAATGTACTAGCAACACGACACGGTCGCCAACGTCGTCGGCCTCAAATTTTTTCCCCCCGTGAGAAGGTGAGTGTTTGGCAAACAAGAAGCAACGTTGGGGAAATGAGAACTAACAACACATAACTCATAACCTTGCTTTCTGTGAAATATGGGGAAATTACATAATCGAATACATATCTCTAATTGTTTCTATCCCCATGTGTGTGCGAAAAAGCGGCGACCTTTTCATGGACTCGTACCTTGCTTTTTGGAGTGGGGATGGATGGATTTGCTATTATGTTTGTAAATGTATCGACTATGTTTGAACTATGTCCTAACTATGTGAGTTGTGGTCTTCAAACTTGGGTGAACTATGTAAATTATGCTCACGACACTTTGGTGACCTATGTGTGAACTATGGATTTGCTATGTGTGGACCAAATTGGTATGATGTTATGTATCAATTATGTGATCTTTTGTGGTATCTATGAAATCGTGATATTTTGTGGTATAAATACGTGAATATTTGTGATGTTATGCTATTTTCCCCGTAAAAAAAATTTAAGAAAAAATGTCGCGCCAAAAGGATAGGCGCGACAACCATATATATGATAGCGTCGGCGCTGCCCACCCGTAGCGGCGACCACCGTGGCGGCACACAAACAACGCCACGCGTGTTCGGCGATCCACGCCCGGCGCGCCTTTGGCGCGGCGCGCCTCGTCTGGCGGGACCGTGGGCGCGGCGTGGAAAGAGGCCCTCCACGGCCAGAGCTGTGAGGTCGGGGGCCTGGCGCGACATGTCACGCCAAACACTCCGTAGCGGCCGGAGGTGACAAGTTGCGCCCGCGTGTCACGTAGATCCGCCCGCTGCGTGGCCGCGGCGTGTCACGGCAATGCGGGCACGTTTTGAGCGCGTCGCGCTGTAACCGGGCGACTCTCCTCGGCGCTAGGTCCTTTGGCGCGGCGTGGCAAAGGCAGCCTGGCCTTGTCACCGGGCGTCGTTGGCGCGACATGTCGTAAAGCTTGGCAGCGGCGAGAGAGTCTCCATCTTAGCCGGTGTCGGACACGTGGTTGCTCGCGCTGTGTTTTGGCGGCGTGTGCGTCGCGCCTACGGATCGGCCAGCGGCGTTAAGTAATAAGACTTGTCTTCTTCCTCCTTCCACACCATTCTTCCCCACCTCTCTCTCTCTCCCCTCGAGCGGTCCGCCACCACCACCGTGGAACCCTCCTCCAAAGCCCCCCAACCCACCTCCAACGCCCCCAAACCCCTCCTCCCTCCCCCCACTACCCCCCCCCACCCCCATAGCCCCTCCTCCTCCTCCCACACACCGACCCTAGGCTCCTTCTCCCTCCCAAGCCCCTCTCATCCACCCCCAAACTCTTCAAGGTTGCTTGAAACCCCCGAAGCCTCCCTCCTCTTTTCGGATTATGTAAGTGGTTTGGATTTGTTTTTCTTTATTGAATTCATACTATTTGGTGTGGTTGTATTGTTAATTAGGGTTTAGGGTTTAGTTGTTAATTAGTATCTCCATTGCTTTATTTGGTCGTGGGTTATATTGTTCATTAGTAAGGCACGTGCTAAATGAGAATGGTGTGAATTTCTTATAAATGCAAATTACCATTACGATAGAGGTTGGTGTTATTTCTAAGAAAAAGAAAGACAATGGTGTGATTACTTACAAATAATTTGTACCTCCTTTGGACGTTCGATTGTTTCGTAGCTACACTTGTCGCATGCCGAGGCGTGGTAAAAGAAGGCCTTCAATCCTTACTTGAGGCCGCCGGATCCCTATGTCCATAAGCCACTCCCGCCCCGGGTGTACCGGTGCCCAAGTGTTGGTGTGGTGATCCATGCAAAATTGAATGGGATGAAGATGATGAGGAAACCTACATGCGCAAGTATTGGATGTGTGCCAATTATCGATGGGAGCCGGGCCCGATACAACGCCCGCTTCCATGGTGCGTATATTCGTTTTGGTTCATTTGTTTGATGAGTATATATTCGGTTCCCGACAAATGTTTGAGTTCTGCAGACCCCACCGCGCTCTCGTGATTTTATGCGATGGATCGATCTTGAGATCGGTGAGGAACACAAGAAATTCTTGGAAGGCCACAAGGAGTTTCGCATACTTTCAACGGAGGGCCGAGGGAGGATAAGAAGAAGCGGTTTCTTTGAGAAGGCGCGAAGGGAGCAAGAGAAAAGGCGGATAGCTCAAGTCAATAGGGATGAGAGGGGAGAGGAAGCCGGGAGCATCTTGCCGCGTGCCAAGGCCGAGTGGGCCAAGGCTCGGTCTGCGAGTGAAAATGATGAGGGTGACGGCACACCTCACGGTTGGATGAGCTCATTGCCTTAGGCGAGGGGCTGACTTGAAAGCCTAACAAGAAGGGCGGCAGCGAGGACCCATTGCCTCACGTCTTGAGGGAGGACACCGAACATGTTAGGCCTAACATGGAGGCCGACAATGCTCCAACGGTGCCACAAGAGGCCCCGGGCGGACACGGGTGCGATCTGCGGCGGCAACCTGCGTGCCCATGTTAAACCGTCTTTAATGGGATACTACATGCCCTCGGCCGAAGTTCAGTTGTGCATCCGTGCGAGGACATTGTCTTTGGACTTGGCACATTTGCGGAGGCGAGGATCAATGCAGGAGGAGGCTTCGAAGCTAGCGGATGAGGTTGATGCAAAAGTACAACAAAGAGTGTGATGCCTATGTTTCAAGGTCTTCTACTAGCCCAAGTGACGAAGATGCAACGGAGGATTGCATTACGGACGAATCCTTACCATATGATGGCTACATTTCAGGCTCTTTATGCGACTCCGTGCTACGAATATCCGAGAGGACTCGGGACACGCCCATCTAAGACGAAGATACAGAGGATTGGGGCACGGACGACGAATATGCAGAGGATTGGGGTAATGGACGAGGATTTGTGAAGTGCAACGTTCATTTGTTGCCATATGTATGGAACAATGTCTAATCTATTTGTAATGAACCATGTATGCGAAACTATGCTCTCTAGTAGGTGTATCTCTTGTTGTTGTATTGAACCATGTATCTTTAGTTGTATTGAACCATGTATCTCTAGTTGTTGTATTGAACCATGTCATGTATCAACAATTATGTACGGTGTTGGTCTTTTATTCTCATCACGTAGGGAAGTGTTGTTAGTGGTTGAGTACGATGAACAAAACGATGTACAAACATTGAAATGCCAACACATAGCCATTACTTTTACTTCGCATGCATCACAATAGTTCAAATCATAAAGAAGAGTCACTACAATGAGTTACATAAGTGGGTCACCGACAATTCTAGGGTCCATGCATCATACACTTCGTGGTTCGAACAAAAGCATTGCTAAGTCATGGCCACTAATGCCTTCCTCATAGCTAAGTCAAGGCCGCCTAAAATCATCATCGCCCTCCCGCATACCCGATTCCAATCCTCGTAGTCGAGGTCATTCCAAACATTCTCATGGGCGTTCTCCTTGTCGTGGTCGCCCACGCCCTTGGCCTCGTCCCTCGTTACCCTTGTCCCGATCATGCACCTCTTTGCCATCGTCCTCTCGTTACCCTCGTCCTCTTGTGGTGGCGAAGGAACTATGAGAAACAAACATGTCAACATTCCAACGACCTTAATAAATAGCGAAATGTGAAAACAAGTTTTGAAGAACAAGAAATGCTCACAAAGCTCGCAGATCAAAGCCCGCCGTCGTTGACCTTCAAGTTCGAGAACCCGCTCAATACGCTCACGATGCTCCCTCCTTTCCTCCGCTTCGAGGCGGTCGTAGTGTGCCTTGTTTTTTCGCCAATACCATCAAGGAGCTCGTAAGCCCATAAGCCGAGATGGTAAGGACTTATGTCCTTTCCTTTAGCTTTACAAAGAGTCTTTACCGAAGCTTCATCCGGTGTTACCCGCAGTCTTGCAACACCGCCTTCAGGCTAACTTCTCTCTTCGACTTTTGCCTCCTCGCAATCATCCTTTTCCTCTCCAAGGGGACTTGAACTTGGGAGTAAACATATTGGCCATAACCTCACCGCGTCTGGAAATCCTCCCAATCACAAGTCTTTCCAAACTGAAAGTGAGACATAAACAAACATTACCAAAGTTATGCATTGCCAAAGTAAGATAAAGTAGCCATGCAAGACACAAGTTCGTTATACTCACAAAGAACTCATCGGCCCACCATAAGCATTGCCACAGTAGTAACCAATCCCAAACTCGAGGGAACAACTCCTTCACGGGCCTTGATGCCGCGACTTGCACTTATCCGGGAAGACCAAGGCACGGCCATGGCATGCGCCCATTGAATACTCTTCTTGCAACCTCTCGTTAGGCCACGCGCGAGTTTTTGGTCCATAGTTATACTCCTCAAAGTCACAAGCCGAAAAACCACTTACTAAATCGCTACCGACCACAACGATAGAAAGGGAGTGAACAAATCCGGTCGGGTCGGAAGTTGGAGGAATGCCTTCTCCCCACAATGGCATGTAGGAGGATTCTCGTAGACGGTGATGTGCGGCGTCAACCTTCTCCTCGCCGCCATCATCTCCAGTGGGTTCGGGCGGAGGCACCCACCGCTCAAACCGATCAAAGGCGAACGGTCTTCCAAGGGTCATAAGGAAACAACATGATGGAATGATTCACCCTTTCTTTACCGCCGATCCATCGATAGAAATTGCATCCTTCGCCCCTTCTTCGCCTTTGCCGAGGACCACGCCGAAGGGGCAGCCGAAAAAAGCACGCCCGGGCGGACAAAGGATGCCCGGATCGCTTCACTGGCCGGCCACCGACGGTGACAAAAGCGGCGTCGGCGTGACAGTGACGGAATGGACCGTCGTCATCATGAACCTCCGGATGGTGCGTAAACAGGGACAAGTCCATGGAAGCTAGCAAAAAGAAAAAAAGTGTCACCTTTTGTGCGAAAGATATGTGCAAGAACAAACAACAAAGCACGGTTGAGTAACAATATTTTTAACAAATTATTTCAATTACATGACACCTAGCAAAATGGGTGCGAAAAAGAAACATTAAACACAATGTAGGTGAAAAATGAAACATAGGTGCAAAATGAATCAACAAAGCATGGATGCAAAGAAATATTATTATCAAATTATGTCAATCTCTTTAGTGTTCATACAGATTCTAAAAAAACAAAATCAAAACTTCAAAAAAAGGACTTCTTAAAGTCTTAAAGTAACAAATTCATTCCTAAGATGGTAAGCACTTCATAATTGAAAAGTCAAACAAACTAATCTCCATTCATGAACCAAAACAATATTCCTAATCAAACCATAAGTTCACCAAAACAATATTTCAAAAACAAGAAGGGTTTGGGCTTTCATAATGACAATTACCCACATCCATGGACTGAAAAACATGTAAACGCCTTCATTTCAATATGAAGTAATCTACGTAGTAGCAAACATGATTTCCAATTTGTCATATACAAAGAGTTGAATCGGTGTTTGGGATTAGAGAGGACAATTACATCTAACCATGTCATTGCTAACAAAGAAATTTTACCACATCTAATTGCCAAATAGTATAGCACAAGAATAAATAGACATCACAAACATACTTTCCAATTTACCATGAACAATGAAATTAATTAGGGCTTGGGGTTTGAGAGCACAATTACAACATTAGCAAAACAAGACTAACAAAGAAATTCAACCACAAATGAAGACCAATTAGCATAACACAAGCATAAACACACTTTATAATACAAAACAAATGGAAATCATGGAGAGGAAGACAAAAGGGGAAGAGAACATTCCAAATGGGCCACTTACCTGCTCTCTCGGTCCCCCCTCTCGACCACGCAGAATGGAGAAAGTGGGAGAAGAGAAAGAGAGAGAAAAAGCCGGTGGATGCATTTATATCTACACGCCGCGCCAGGAGGTTGGCGCGACTCGGTCGACTTTACACGCCGTTTCGACGAAGCCCAAACCGAAACCCTAACGGGCGGGTCACGCCGACGCACCAGCGCAGCGCGATAGGCATGTCGCCGGCCGCATGCGTAGGGCGCGACGATGTAGGACCCACCATCGGCCACGCCCGCCAAAGACGGGGTCAACGCCCGCGGATGGAACATGTCGCGCCACATGCATAGGCGCGACATGTGTAAACATCGCGTTTCTTATGCATTTGCGCGACAAAAAAGGGATACCCAAATAAAATGTTTCAAAGTAGGGATACATTTGAAATTTGTTTTGAAAAAGGGCCAAATTTTGAAAAAATCCCTCTTTTCACTACAATCATTCACGTGATTTTTAAAACAGAGCACTTGTAGTGCGTGCGTGCGAGTGGCGAGCAGTCGCTCTCCAGTCACCACTCACCACACTGCACACACAATACACCAGGCACCTACCTATCCCAAGTCCTAACGGGCCCTTCAATTTGCCACTCCAACGCTTACCAGGCTGGGCCTCAGGCACCTACCCTAGAAGTTCCACAGGTGAGCCAGTTGGGCCTTATGCCTGGGCATTGTTGTAGCCCACAGGCCACACCTGACTCGAGCCAGAATCTCTGCTGCGAAATCCCACCGCGGCCGCACTGCCACCGAGTGCCGCCGGCCGGCCGGCCGCCAGGGCGCGCCGCTCGCGTGATCAGAAATTTTTGGCGGATAAATTTGGGCGCGCGAGCGGGAGAAGGGGAGAAACCGCGGAACCTCACCCCAAGTCGAAACCCCAGGGCGCCAAGCTAGCTTCCCGCGGGCCACCGTCGCCGATGCCGGTGCCGAAGCCGATGGAGAGGAAGCAAGCCGCCTACAGCAGCCTCGTAAGGATCCGCCTCTTCCACCCTCGTGGTCTCCTCCATTCCCTTGTCGATCAACTATAGTCTCAGCTGAGCGGTCGCATTGGGGGCTGCAGGATGAGAGGTACGCGATCCAGGGGGAGAGGTACCAGGGGCAGCAGTACAGCCACATCTACTTCACGCGCCTCCACCACATGCGGAATCTCCTCCACGCCCTCGTCCCCTCCTGGAAGCCGCAAGTCCCTGGTCTGGACCAATTTCCCTTCCTCGTTTTGATCTGTTGTGATAAACATCATTGTATATAGGGTAGTTAAACTAGGACTTGCGGTCATCTGTGACTCGCTTGTCCAGTGAGGTTTTGGTCCTAGTCTATTTCTAGAGGCTTTGGATTGGCAATTGGTTCATAACTGGAGTTCGGGTGCAAAAACTAAAGGCACTGTGAACCCGGATTAGGGTTTTAGTAGAAGCCTGGCGTTTTAAATAGAGGCTTGAGCTGCCCTGCCAAGCGATTTGGTCTATATTTTGGTTATAGAGGATTTTGTCACTGCTTTATATGTGATTGTTAGCTTAGGTCTTCATTGATACACTAGCATAGCTTCCATGATAAATGATTGCTGCTTTACACTGCATTCTTTTTTTGCTTTGTCAGATTCAGATAGATGTTTTGCTCTTGAGCTGATAAATGTAACAATTAAAGATTTCACTAACATAATAACATAAGTTGGTGAGCATAAACAGCAATCTTTTTTATGCCTCATTGCTGGCAAGATTTAAATTTTTTATCCTATTTACTACTACAATCACAGATAAGTTTGTCTTAGGCATCACTGGTCTTCAAGCACAACTTTGACAAATATTTGAATAGCAGTCGATACATAATGTTTCCAAACTAAATAATGCAGTAGTTAATTATGTATGTAGTTTTTAAGGTTTGACCAAATCTTTTCAGATATCTATACCTAATATCAAAGGAAAAGTGGATTCTTGCATCCGTCATATTTTACTTCATAGAAGCGTATTTTGCTAGTCTGAATAAAAGGTAATATGCAACCCAAGTTTGAAATGGTTGGCCTAAAACGACTCCAAAAGGTCAATTGTTTGTGACTGCTATTGTGTACCTTGGAAAGATGTTTTGGTGATACAGTTTTTTTTTCCCATTTAAGTGGTTCATAGTCATATGGAAGGTTTTTGCTTATGCATGGAGAGATTTCAAGCACACCTTTTTTTACACACATTGCAGTCACTACAGTGTTAGGACTTGAAGAAGGAAAGGATTGCATAATTGTTGGAACTTTATATAAGCACATGAAGTTGAAGCCTTCCATTCTTGATGAATATTCCAAAGAGGTAAGATGACCTGAAAGTTAGTTTTGCCTACTAGTATGGTGGTTGTCCCTGATAACAGAGGAAGTATCTGCATCAGCCTTTGCCATTTTTTTTGCCAGAGGTCTGCAATTCCCCTTGTCAAACCGCATAATTTCATGCACCCTGATGATCATCTCATTCTGGAAGATGAAAGCGGAAGAGTTACACTTGCAGGAGCCATACCTCCAGCAGCATTTGTGACTGGTAAGTCTGTCACTTTCACTGAAAACTAAAAACAATACAGTCAGACTTCTTTTTCTATTAATTTATAGTTTCTGTATTTTACTAACAGACAATCTTGATGCCTCTGCCCTCATAACATTTTCCCTAGATATAATGCTCAATCAAATCATTTCCAGGGGTTGTAGTGGCTCTCCATGGGAAGGAAACAAGTGCTGGCAACTTTCTTGTTGAAGATGTTCTTGAGGCTGGTCTTCCTCCCCAAACTGCATTATCTAGCGCAGGTAATATTCTCCATATTGCGATGTGTTCATATTTCAACATTTTCTCCCAAATTTTAACAGTGATCGAATTGCTCTGAAACTATACTTTGGTTACAGAAGAAGACAAGTATGTGGTATTCATATCAGGGCTAAGTGTAGGAAGTGATACATTCAATCCTCTACAGTTCCAGCTTCTTATTGACCATGTCACAGGGCATCTGGGTGATGAGAATGTATGCTATTTGTCTTTGTAAAGTGTAGACTGTTATACTCAAATATATACTAATATGGATAATCTTTGTTTGAAATCACTCAGGAGCAATCCATAGCATCAAATATAGTACGCGTTGTGGTTGCTGGGAATTCAGTGCATATTTCACCAAGGTTTGTCAACGGCCAGGTAATGGCATTCACATTTCACATGATTTCTGTTGTACATATCGTGTTGCTTCAGTATGTCATACTAATGATTAGTTTCAATATGTCAGACGGTAGCATCAAAAGATCAATCCAGGATAGCAGAACCTATCAAGGAACTGGATATAATGCTTACCCAGGTTAAAAATATTGCCTTTTTCTTCCATCAAATTTAGTCATCGCAACAGTTCTGCTCTGACATTGACCTTTCTGTAATCCATGTTATATGCAGCTTGTGGCATCATTGCCTGTAGATATGATGCCAGGGTGTCATGACCCGGCAAATTTTTCGTTGCCTCAGCAGGTGGGCTATTGACGTGGATACATACTTTTGATTTGTACTAGTATCACTCAAGTGCATTTTGTGCATGCGTGGTTAATTCACTTCTTGTTTAACTGCAGCCTCTGCACAGATGCCTGTTCGCTGGGGCATCCACCTACAACACTTTTTCGTCATGTTCAAATCCCCATCAATTCGAGCTTGACAGTGTCCAGTGAGTGTTAAGCTCTCATTTGACTGACCTCAATATTTTAAGCAACTTGGAGGTTTTCATGCAAGAAAGTTCTTTATGTAGGTTTCTTGGAACATCTGGCCAGAACATAGATGACCTGTACAAGTACTCTGATGCTAAAGACAAGCTGGAATTCATGGAAAGAACACTGAGATGGCGCCATCTGGCTCCTACTGCTCCAAATAGCCTAGGTAACTCTTTGTTTCCACAGCTCAAATTGGCATGCCAACTGCTCCAAAATAGTTAGATAACTATTATCATAACCCATTTATTTGTATGTGAATCCGTACATGATTTGGTGTTTGATTTCTTTTGGGTAATTGTATAATTGAAGGCTAGAAAACACTTATTTGGTAATTTTATTCAGGCTGTTATCCATACACAGACAAGGATCCTTTCCTTGTTGAAAGTTGCCCGCACGTCTACTTTGTTGGGAATCAAGATAAATATGAAACTCGACTGTTGGAAGGTAGTACTTCATGTAAAGCTTCATAATATTACTTGAACACCAACTTACCCTTTTTGTTATCCAGGGCCAGAAAAACAGAAAGTGAGGCTAATCTCCATCCCAAGGTTCTCTGAGAATGGAGTTGCTGTAATGGTACGTTCTTATATGATCTGAGTACCAGTAGATCCACTTTTCTTATCTTGGTATCAGAGACAGAAGACAAAAATTCTTGATTCAGACATTCGTTACTTCCACGATAATGACATAATGAAAATTCAGAGCTAAAAAACATGTCCCACTTTCTTATACAGAACTTTACACTAGACAGAGTGCACTTGCTTTATTTGATATTTTCCTTGTCACTGATTCTCATTGGATGTAATAAGATCAGTTGGTAACAAAAATTTCTTTATGCTAATGCAGCTCAATCTGCGGAACTTGGAATGCAGCACATTGAGTTTCTCAACAAGCTTTGATGCCTGAATATGCTTTCAATATGCGGCATGCTTTGGTCAATCTGCGGAAGTTCAGAAGACTTCAATGTAGCATGCTGAGCGGCACAGGGAATAAGCTTTCATGAGGGAACTAGGGAACTACATGAACCCATAGGGGGTTCATGGAAAGGGTGTATTTGTAGTAGAACAGCCAGAACTGTTCTTTATTAGATGTATGACGATGACCTTAGGTTTTGCCAATTAGACCTGTTGGAACGCAGCTGTTGTAACTTGTAACCACAACTGAAACTGAGGCTGAACCGTGTGTAGTCTTTAGTGTGTAACAATCAATTTGGTTCTTATGCCTTGTTTAACAGTCACAAGCAGCTAACACGTTTGTGAAATGTGCTTTTGTGACCATTTCTGTGCGTCTGTAATGGATACGCTGGCCAAATATTTGGAGTAAAAGCACAACAAGTATGTTCACCAGGTGGTTGCTGGTTGAGCGACCAAACAATGCATAGCTCTAAGGGTGTGTTGAGTCTAGGAAGCTTAGCACCAAACAGTTTAATTGCTACAAAGAATACATTTGGGAGACCGACTTGTACATAAAACTCTGTTTTCTTCGCACGTGGGGCCCAGAGACCAGTGTCACGACGAAGAGACCGGATAGGTTGCGGGCTTGCGGCCCAAAGGGCAAAGGACTTTGGTTTGTTGGACTTTTGGGCCTCCACGAACAGGTCTGCCGGACTGCTGAATCCAACGGAAGGCCGAGATGAACGCAGCACCCCGATGAACGCCTCAGATTCGCCACCCCCATACCGCCGCACCTATATCCGGCCCTCGGCTCTCGTCTTCCTCCCCGCCGCCGCCACGCGCTCTCGCCTTTGCCCCCTCTGTCTCCCTTGCTCCATAGCAGGCGCAGGCTAGGAACGCCCAAGGCGACCGCATCTCCAAGATGGTACGCTCCCTGATCCGATCCGCTTGTCCATTTCGGTTTTGTTTGTTGATCTTCGATCTAATGATATTACTCATGTTTTCTTGGAAATCGGAGCAGGTGCTGCAGAACGACATCGACTTGCTCAACCCGCCGGCAGAGCTTGAGAAGCTAAAGCACAAGAAGAAGCGTCTTGTGCAGTCTCCCAACTCCTTCTTCATGGTATACCTGTCCATTCCCTTTTTTTAATTCCGCGTGATCGGGTGGTGCAAATCATGCTTTAAAGAGACCCAACGAATGTATCATTTGATTTTAGTTTTGGTAACAAAAAAACTGAACCTAATATGTTGGTTTTGGTTTGGAAGAGTGTACCAGAAATTGGATCTAGTATCAAAAACCACAAAAAAATTACTTCCAACAAAGCAATAGGACAGCTTAACTGCTCTTGTTTGCCCTGTAACATGCATGTAGTCAGGCTGGGTATGCATAATTCATCAAAGTGTGAAAACAGAAATGAAAATGGATCTTAAAGTTGGGTCTGCTTTTGTGCCTGATTGGAGACGGATTCTAATAATTTTTCCCGTTTTGTTCTCCTTTGTGTGCAGGATGTCAAGTGCCAGGGCTGTTTCAGCATGTAAGTGTTCATGATCATTGCTCCTTTTTTTTTTTTTTTCGTTACTACTATTATCATTGATACTGACGATTGACGAATTCCATTTATCCATTGCTGGCTGGTGTGATCTGCTAATCTTTTGTTGCTGGTTTTCCATTGAGACTTTAGCATGCTCAGTTTACTAGTAGGGTTGTGATTACTACTTGCTAGTTAAAATATGAAAATTGTTGGTGAAGTCTTGTGGTTTGACAATCCTTGATTGTGTGGAACAACTTAATATAAGGTTGCATATTGATTTGGTAAAATTTCGTACACCCTCTGTCCCCAAAAGAATGCAGTTCTCACTTCCTTCAAAGTCCAGAAAATCTGTGTTTATAGATGGAATGACACCTGGATATATTGGACAAGAAAATTGTTTACATATGGAGATGGAAACTGTTAATGTTTGACTAGTGTTTTTGTTAGTTCCTCACCTTACCTGTTGAAGTATGATTGTTCTGTTTAAATGTGGGTTAATTTAGATTGCACATGTATTTCTTTTGATGATTGCACAACAATACACCACACTGCATTATTTGCCGCAATTTTGTAAGTGTAGCTGGTTTGATCATGTTTTTTTTTTACACCTCTCATCTGGATACAGCTGTAGCATCTATTCGTACACAGACGCACACCAACACCACACACACTCACACCTCACACACACACCACCTGTATACCAGCAGACCTACAACTATACACAGACACCAAGACACATCCTTGAAGAGATCACTAGAGTCGAGGCTCCGGCGACGGGCACGTCGCAGTCCCTTTGTGGCACCATGCGTTGAGAGGCACATCTGAGATTTAATAACGGGGAATAAATCCCCTGGGTGAGGCACCCAGGCAAGTATCAGCACTCGAACCCGGGTGGGCAGCCTGAGCGCACGCCCAGCTGACCAACCGAACACAGCTCGGTTCTCAAGTGTAGCTGGTTTGATCTTTTTTTTTTTTAATTTACATTCACCACTGAGCTTTACTGCAATTATTTGCGATCTTTTGATGTTATCCTTTGGTGAAAGGCTATTATGGTTGTATAGTTTTTGCAATATCAGCATCCTGAACAAATAAAATATTTGCTGTATCTTACGAAGTTTTTCTGATTGCAGAACCACTGTGTTCAGCCACTCCCAGACTGTGGTTGTGTGCCCTGGCTGCCAAACTGTTCTCTGCCAACCTACTGGTGGGAAGGCCAGGCTCACTGAGGGATGCTCCTTCCGTCGCAAGGGCGATTAGATCATGCTGTCTCTTAATGGAGAAAAAGAGGAAATTGCTGTTTTACTACCATCCCAGGATATGTACTCATTGAATACTTTGTTAATTAGTATGGCAGTTTAGCATGCCCTGGCAATGCTTTTGTAAACGTGCACTTGCTTGAGCTTAGTTACATCTACTAAGGTGTTGTTTGGTTTTGCTAAGGTGGTTGCAATGGTAGTGAAATCAGTTGCTTGTGTTATTTGTTCGGTTTAACTGAAAGTATCATTTGTTTAGTTGCCTTGGGTAACTAATTCCATTTAACAAATGATAGTAGCTGGTACTGGTACCTCAAATGATGGGAGTACGGTCTCTAGCTGAAGGCAACTTTGATTCACTGCGTGAGATTGATCTGTTGCAGATCACGGTAATTTGGATAGGCGAGATTTAGGGCCTTAGTTTGGATTGTAAACATTTTAATTGGTGCAAAATTTCAAAGGAAGCTTGTACGAAATTTGCATGTACCAATTACCAAGTGCAGTTTGGAACGTAAGAAATGAAACGAGTAAAATACATTGTGGATCTTTGAACTCCGGAAAGGTTTCTTCGGCTGCACAAAAAGCGCGCCTGAAAAAAAATCCATCCAGAGCCAAGGGAAATGTTTTGTACTAGCTCTGTTTTTGTCTTTTTCTTTTTCTATGGCCTTACGCTAACGCCTGTGCATGTCGTGGCCGCTCACAAATGCGTAACAAAAAATTTTTTTTAGACTGTCCTATCTAACATTAGCACACATGCATCACAATATTAATATGGTCAAAAACTAATTATACAGAAATAATTCGTAGCTATAAATTTGCGAGATGATTTTTTATAGTCTAATTAGTCTAAAATGATTATATTTTTTATTTATGTTGTGCTATGGTAAAAGCTTCAGTAGCAAAAATTTTCATAAACTTATACCATATTATAAATCACACCTTATGTATTTCCAAACACCCCTATATATGTCTTTATATATGTTCACTATTTTCCATTCCTCTGTTTTCACACAACATCTACATCCTATTTTATGATTTTTTCCTTTTTGCTTTTGATTTTTTAAAGATTCAATCTAAATTGAAAAAGAAAAAGAAAAGGATAAAAACCACTCTAGCAAAACCGGAAGCTCAAACCTAGTTTTGGACATTTTAATTGGTGCAAAATCATGATTACTCTTGTGCGAAATGGGCATGTACCAATCACCAAGTGCAGTGTGTGAAATAAAAATGAAACATTTAAATTTGAAATTTGGCGTCAACACCATGTTCCTCAAAATGCACAGTAGTAATCAGGTCACTCAGGTATTGCACATCTCTTTCTGTGGCTAGGTCAGGCCACCACAGCAAACTGACAAAAACAACCGCAGCAGCAGATCCATTTCCGTGGCCAGTGCTCTCGTCTTGTCTCCTCCATTCCCCTCCGCCTCTTCGCCATGGCCGCCATCTCCGCCCAGCTCACCGCCACTCTTCCGTCTCTCTCGACTCTCCGGCCCTGTCCTCACCGACTCCCGGAGAACGCCTTCGCAGCATCCGTGGCCCCGCACCGAACCCCCGGCGTCGCCCTCCGTGATTGGTGCGTTCCCTTCCCTACGAAACCTACCGCATGCCGCAGTTTCGTTGGTATTCGCTGGAAGGATTTCTCTCCTTGCTTGATTTTAGCTGTTGAAGTGTGCATTGATAACCCGATTACATGATTGGATTCAGTTACCTCGGGACACAGTTTACCATAAAGGCAATAGAAAACAAAACGGGGCCGATTTATAAGTGACGTTGGCGCTGCTGAAACAATCTGAAATAACGTATTATGTTCATCCCTTTTGCAAATTTGCTGTTCTGTGCTCCGTTTCCTAAGAAAACTGTACTGATGTGTTAGTGCTAGAATAGAGGTGTTTCTGCCACTCGCTTTACAAAGGTTTACTATATATGGCTGGGAACTGACTGTTGTTTAGCTTGTCTAATTTTCCTGTTCAAATCCCATTACTTGATTGTAAATGAGCTGAATTTTGATGGGATTTAGTTTCAGTCTGAACTTCAGCTCGGCTAATTACCCTCACTCTCTAGGAAAGAAGCATCTTTGTAATTATGACCTTGACATTCTCTTTGTTTTTGTGAGCAGTGCATACAGTTCTATGGTTTGTAAAACATCACTATGAGTCTACAACATTCTTGCAAGGTGCTATCTCATTTGATATTGTGAGCTATGCATGCAGTTTCATTGAAACATTCTCACGTCCCTGCTTTTATGACGGTGGTAAAGAGAGTTTGTTACATTCCGATAGGAATCAAGGGCATGCCATGTCCATTTTCATGTGCATTGACACCACATATATTTGCATCTTCGAGTTAGCTATTTGGTTCATGACATGGAAGTTGATTGAGCCACTAACTTTTCTATGCACGGAATATGATCACAGTAACTTGTGCGCTGCAACTTGCATGTTCATATTCAGTAATGGCAAGAAGCACCTATTGCATTCTCTTAGGTATAACTCTTGCTATTTTACACTGCAGGCGTTGCAATCCTTCCGTAAGAAGATTTAATGGATTTCAGAATGCAATAAGCTTAGGGAAGGAGCAGAACAAGCAAGCCCTATTTGCTTCAGGCAAAGATTCTCCTAGCTCCAGTGACGATAGCTCTGGTTCTCCAGATGGCCCGCCTGTCCTGACTATTGTGGCAGGTGTCATTGTGTTCCTTCTTGTCCTCTGGGTTATTGGATCGCTCGTTACCTGGATTGTGGGTTTGGTCTTTGGCGCTGCAAAATCTTAGAAGGTGAATTGTAGGCTAGTCATCAATTGTAGATACTTTATCTGTGCTACCGTTTGGTGCTTAAGCATTGAATAACTGCTTTTGCTGCCATTTTCTTGCGGAAAGTCACGGATAATTGCAATTGTGCTTTGTGCTGTTATTACAATTGAGATGAGACTGTTTAGAAAATCTGATACTACTTGTTGCATATTGGAGCCTGTACAAACCTGCAAGCGCATGCTGGTCAATTCATCATCAATGTTTTTGGATGCCCTTTTTCTTGCTAATTGTGTACAAACACACAATATCTGTTTTCAAGTGATTTGAGATTAGAGTACAAATGGTTTGAACTCGTCATGATGCTAACGCATCACTTTACCGTGGGCTGGTACCGCTTTCAGCCTGGCTCTGTTTGCCGTTTGTTTGCAATAACAGCGCTGCGACTGCAGCAACAGCAGCAGCATCAACACCTCTGTTGCACCTCTCACTAGCCAGTAGCCACTGCAGAAACTGAGAAGCCACATATGCAGCCACTGTTGTAGAAGTGTATACTATGTCACTGAGCCCTCTAGTCTGAGCCGAGTGTCAAGACAAGTGAACATGTATATTAGGTCACCTCTAGAGTGTTTCACCTCCTCAAGATGTGAAATTTTGGCAGGAATAGCCGTCTTCCTCAATACACATTTTCATTGAGAATAGGCTCACGGGTCCCATGCAGCCACTGTTTTATTGCATAGTTCCATGGTGAAACGCTATTTGTCAATGGGGATTCCACCCCGTCTTCAACGTCAAACAAGAGCCCTTCTAGTCTGAAACTTTTCCCTCTTCCCTCTGTTTTATGCAAAAAGTGATGTGTCGTTGATTTAAGTGCACATGTAAATATTAAGTCATTTCAGAGCCCTCTGGTCTGAGCCCTCTTCTCAGTTCCTTCTCGAGTGTCGAGACAACATAAGGCCCGGAGAGGAAGACCTCCGCCTCAAGAAGAGTTAGAGAAGACCTCCGCGAGAAGAGTTGGGGAAGACCCGCGCATCGAGAAGGTCCAGAGACCAAGACCAACGCGTCGAGTAGGAGGTGATGACGATGATGGAGACATCTGGAAGACAAAGGCACCGGCACTTTCGGGCTAGAAGCCTCAAGACTTAGAAAATGTGTAAACCAAGAGTCGTGCATGTGCTCTTTTCTCCATGCTCTTTTTTTTCCCAGGCTTTTGGGATGAAGTTTTTAGCGGGACATGCATGTGTGGTTGTGAAGGGCAGTCCTCACAACCAAGGTCCGAGGATTACATTGCACCTCTTCTAGTGTGAGTATCTACTAGGTCATGTAGTTCCGGCCATAACTTATTAGATAAGGGGCTACTGTTGGGACTTGGCTTTCTCCTATGGGCCAAACCCACTAGAAGAGGTTCAAGTGGAGTTAGTGGGGTGACTCGTAAATCCAACCCTCACCAGGGGTCACATGTAAATCCCCCTTCGTATAAATATAGAGGGCGTCATGAGAATGGGGCTCTCCTCTTACACACACTCAAACCCTAATTGGTTCACACCTCTCTCTCTAACTTGTTCGAACCTGAGGTTCCAACAAAAAAAGAAGACTGAACTTCACTTAATTTTGATATGACTAACAATAAAAAAAAAAAAACTATAATCAAAGAAAAAAAAAAAAAAGCTACTTGAGTTGCATATGTTTTGGATTGAAAACCACAAAAGCTATGCTAACATAACTTCTTATGACTATGTGTGAAATAAAGTGTTTGGTGTATTTGTTTCATCACCAATCTATTAGGTTAAGAGTTTACAAATGAATAAATAAATACCATATGGTAATAAGAAACATATAAGAGAGGATGGAGATATGGCAAATGTCGTACTCACAATTTCTTAGTGGAGGTTCATGGTGTGGAACATTGTAGCATAGCGCATATATCTCTTTACTAATGCAATGCTTGCTTCAATTGTCTCTAGCTAATCTTCAATCCGTTGATTGGATGTGTCAAGAACAAGGTTGAAGGATATTTCTAGATCCATCTTGGCTTCATACTTGTAGTCTAGTAATTCTGAATTAAGTAATCTAAATCCAAGATTTCCTGATTTTGTCTTTATCTTAATCTTTGCTACTTCAATAAAAGGTGCTTGCTCGTCCAATTAAAATTGAACATTATCGACTTTATTTGTCATAGTGATCTAGATAAGAGGTGCTTGCTCGTCCAATTGAAACTAAACATTACCCGCTTGATTCGTTGTAGTGATTTGGAGATTTTGAAGAGCATTGACAACATAATCCATGGTGGAAATCATTCTGATTGAGAGAACCATGGTGGGTATCCTGTAAAAGCAAATACTACCATTCCAACCATAGGTGCTAAGAGAGTAGGAGGAAGAGGTGCTAAGCCGCTCGTGGAGCACAACACCATAGGTGCTAAGAGAGTAGAAGGAAGAGGTGCGGCGCCGTGGTGGGCGGGGACAACGACGGAGGATGGGGACGCGGCTGCGGGGGGAGGGGGAGGCTATGGTTTGAGGGCCGCATCGAGACGAGTGAGGAGGTTGGCTCCTACCGGTGCCGCTTATTTATATGGCCGGGCTGAGGCTTCTCCAATGTCGTTGTCGGATTCGCACCTTCAAGTCCTTGCCTGCCGTTGCAAGTCCCCATCCAACACTAACTGCAACTTACTCGTATTCTGGTGCCAATGTTTCCACGCTCGTCCCCATCCAAACAGGATGTCGTCTCAGACCCCAATCCATATGCCGATTTCACCATTCGGGACAAGAATCAATGCCTACAATTAATTGCCATGCTCACAAAGTCACAACAACAACAAAGGAAAGAAAAAAAAAAGAAAAAAAATGAGTTCAATTTTAAGAGGCCTTTGTGTGTCGGAGCCACTTATGGTGACTTTGTCAATCTCAAGATCTGTCGGTCCTACTTTCGGTTATTCAGAGTTACACATAGGGGTATCATGTAGCATGTGTTGATGGTGTGAGTGTGCACTCGCTGATATAACGTTTGTATCTGTGTTGGGTCTTATAAAAAAAGATCTATAAATTTTTTTTTAAAAAGAGCATAGAATTGGGTCTTTCAACCCATACCTGAATATACACAACCAAGGGCTCCAAGCCTCAAAACTGAGCTATACAAAAAAAAAAAAAAAGGAATAATAAGGTAAGAGATATAGAAAAATCTAATCTTCGTCGAGCTTCTATTCCTTCTCATCCGCATTCACTTAGAAACTCTTGATTTTAGGCCTCGAAACTGAGGTATGCAAGAGGAATAAGACTGAGAATCAGGAAAAACTAAGCTTCCAACTTCTACGGACTATGTCATTACTTCAAACTTGCTTTGATCTTATATAGTGGCAATCCTTCGTATTCTCATATGTGTAGAAATTATTAATGTTAGAACCATCTTCTAGGCACAAAGACTGAACAATCACTACACACGAGACCAAGCAGCCAACAAGCGTCAACAAAGCTACCAAAGCGTTCTTCCTAATTGTGTACAAACACATAATATCTGTTTTCGAGTGATTTGAGATTAGAGTACAGATGGTTTCATCTCGTCATAATGCCAACGCATCACTTTACAGCTTTATCTATAGTACTTCATAGTTCGTAGGTACAGCTAAGCTATAACTGCATTTTCCGTACATGTCTGGTCCGAGCCTCCGAGGTGCCTCTGTTTGCCGTTTGTTCGTAGCAGAGCTGCGACTGCAGCAGCAGCATCAACACCCTTTGTTGCACCTCTCAGTAGCCAGTAGCCACATAGTACTCCCTCCGTTTGCAATAATCAGCGGTTTTCATATAAATTGTGTTTGATTGTTCGTGCTTATTCAAAATTTTTATATAAATTATAAAACAAACAAAACGTCATTACAATATCTTTAGTGATGTAATAAGTCATAACAAAAGTGGTAATATTTATTAAAAAAAGTTGAATAAGGCGAGAAGTCAAACACGCTTTATATGAGTCAAAAGAATCGCAAAGATTATGAAACGGAGAGTGAAAGACATATGCAGGCACACTGTTGTAGAAGTGCACGTCTGAGCCCTCGCCCCAATTCCCTCTCGAGAGTCGAGACAACACCTGCACAGGTTCCAGGACGGAGTTTGCTGATGCAACTCTGCAAGATCATTTCTCCACTGCGCTGCACGAATGGGCTGCCCAACAGGAGGCAGTCGACCTGCAATGCCGGCAACGTTCCGTTCCTATATACTACAGAGGCCACACCCGGATGTCACGGTAGGAGAAACCTCCGTTCAGCTTTGGAGCGGAAGAATAATTGCAAATTCAGAAGCTGTTATGTAAAAATGTCTGGCCCGTGGATGGCCGACAGGTACAGAGCAAACTCCTGGAGTGAGTAGGTGTCCCCGTGAGGTGAATAGGCCATGACGAGACCAACAAGTTCCATGGCACTGCTCACTGCTCAGGCGACCATCCATTCGTGCCATCACTGTCATCACAACTCACGAGCGAGCGTGATTGTGATCGCGCCTAACGGCCATAATCATCAACATCAGTTGATTTCCGGCCGTTTTAGTCACGGGAGAAATAAAAACTTGCCGGCCCATCCGGCAGCCCGCGTCAGTCAGTCCGACCGGCCGGCAGTCAGTGACCCACCGTGGACGGTGGACCAGCCAGCGCGCTGCCGAGCCGATGCCGACCTCACCCGCGTCCGGCAACGTCGCGCGGGCACGTGAGATCCACACCAGTCACCACCAAGTGACCACACCGCACCCGCGCTCCCCAACGGCTATATTCCACCCGTCCCCACCAAAACCCCGGCATTTAAATCCGCCGCGATCTCCCGCCGCTCTCCTCCCCGCATCCCACTCCCACCCCCACCACCTCGACCCCGCACTTCCCTCCGCGCTCGCCGGCCGACCCCTCCTGCCCACACTGCTTGCTCGATCTCATCTCCATCCACCTCGTACCACTGCCATCCATCGATGGCGACGCCGCCGCAGAAGCAGCAAGCGCCGCCGCCGCAGCAGGTGTCGGTGCAGCACGTGGGCAGGGCGTCCTCGGACGAGCTCCTCCGCAAGTTCGCGGACCCGGACGCGCGCCGCACTGCTATCACCCCGCCGCGCCGCAGCCTAGCGCTGCGCCGCAAGCGCTCGTCCCGCCGCGTGGCGTCGGGGCTCTCGGCGCGGGACTCCGACGCGACGGCCACGGGCGGCACGGGGGCGGAGCTGGCACCGCCCAAGCGGCGGCGGAGCATCGGCGGGTCCGACTGGAGAGCCGGTCTCCTCCTGCCCACCTCCACGCCCGCCGCCTCCGCGAGGAAGGCTCAGGCACGCCGCGCGCGCGCCGACGACGCCGCGGGCATCGGCCTCCTCCTCGCCGCTCTGGAGCGGGTGAGCAGTCTTCAGATTTCTCGTTTGTTTTTTCGTTGTTGCATTGTGCATTGCCTCATTCTGGATTGCTTGTTCGTAGACCTGGAGGAAGACGGTGGCGGGGGCGTCCAAGATGTTCGTGGAGAGGCACCGGACCAACCACGTCCTGCTCATCAGCGACATGGTCTGAGCACACATGCCCGGCCACGCAAGCCGGCTGGCACTTCCTCTCGTCGAGCACTCTGCTCGAATTGATTGTTGAAAAGTTTTTCGTTGGATTGATCATTCGTTTTAGAATCAGATAGCAGAATAATTTGGCAGAGAAGAATGGGGGCTCAACTTTGCTAGCTTTATTGTGCAGTCCAGGCTCCCTGCCAGTCTGCCACTTTCCAGTGTGATTTTCCTTGTGTTCGTTTGTGATTTTACTTTCCTTTGATTACGAGTCGACTGTGTCTGCGACCACGTTGTAAATTGAAGTTTGCAAACTAAGTTACCAGTGTTGTGCTAAGAAATGGATTTACACCATTCAGTGTAGTGTTTTATATTTACTTCTCTTATTATTATTTTTGACACAATAATTATTTCTGTTATTAATAGTTCCCCTGGTCAGTAATAGTAATCAGTAAACTGTCTTGTGATTTGCATTTGTTAATTATTATTGGGCTTGGATCTTACACCAGATAATGGGCCTCGTGGGCTCAGTCCACATATTGAGTTCTTACATTTCGGCCTTGTTCTGGAGTAGCCAGAGGTTGACTAGTACTAGTATGAAACTATCAACTATGTTTATCTTCAACTCTTGATACCCAAATTGTTACCTGAGTGATGAACAGCATACACACTGTCTGGAAAGCTCATGCACTGACGCGATCCTTGCGTCCTCAGTCCAAAGGACATCCACTAGAGATGCAAAGATATCGTAGTTTCAATCTCCAACGGCATTGCTTTTGCTTTGCAGCTTGAGATTGTGCGCCAGAAAGGCGCTTTATTAGGTTCTTTATTAGTATCGGTTATGCCTTCTCTTTTTCCAGAACACGGAGCAGGATCATCCTATCCTCCTTTCAATCCGTCTCTGCGAGGTGCGAGCGCTTGCTTTTTGTCTTCTCTAGCATCTTCGCATGAGGCATGAGACGAACTTTCACTAGCTGATTTAACACGACTAGTTCCTGAAGGCCGAGGCAGGTTATGTTCAATGATTGATCTGGTCGTCTCTTTTTTCGGTATCACTGCACTCAGCAAAGAGCTAGCAAACCCCCTTCCCTAAGCAAAACATGCATGGCACATCCGTTCTACAGCCAAGCCATGCTAATCCAAGACGACTCAAAGTCATCTTTTTCCCTGGGTGTGGTGTGGGGTCTCTCTCTTTACATCGGCCGCGCGCATTGAAACATCAGTGAACCTGACTTGTGGATGGCCGAGGATCGTGACACCTGGATTAAAAATCTGAGTCGCCACCTAAATCAAAGAAAGCAAGAAACGAAGTCGGACACGTCGGTTCGTCCCAATGGTTACACTAATCCACACATTGACACGATTATATATTATAGAAGAGTACACATATATATACCATTGATACTTAGGCACGTAGCTTTCGCCAAAGTTACATACAGTACAGTTGGCGCACTCGATCGTCCGAACTGGCCAGACCGGACGATCCTGGTGCTAGTCCGAGAACAAATCGTTGCTTACTTCGGGCCGGCTGGCCATCGATATATATGGACACGGGGCTTGTTACACACCGAAAGAGCCACTGGCCATGCTTGTTCCACACCGAAAGAGCCACTGGCCACGCTACAACCTTTTTTTTTTTTTTTTTTTTTTTTGTCGGAATGGCCATGCTACAACTACTACAACTGCACGCGTCGGATCCCGGAAGGCGGTTGGTCACGTCGCGCGAACGTGAGGCGGCACTACCGGACGGACAGCGCGGCGCCGGAGACAGAGACGCCGCGCCGCTCTCTCGCAGCTTTGACGTCGCGTCGGGCGAAGCTGAGCCTTGCCTATCCTCCCCTCCCCACCGGAAATGGCAGCGCGTGGCGTGGGTATTGGTTGGGGTTGGGTCCCGACGACGTCCCGTCTTTGGGTGGGCGAGCTGGGCCTTTCCGCGGGCGGGCGGCGCGCGAGTCGTGCCGTTCGACGACGTCTCCTGATCCGCGATGCGATCCTCCCCTCGGCTTCTGCAAGGCTGGCCGTCGCTTTGCAGCGTTTGGTAGACGACCCTGTCCGGTGGAGTCAACTGGAATGATTCCTCGACACGTGACGTGACGTGACGCACTTCAGCCCCACCTTCGATGCCATCCATGCATCCGGACCGATGCTCCGTGGCTCCTCCTCCACACGGCGCCGCAGCGTGGACGACCATGCCCGACGATTTCGCGAATCACAGATCCATCGCGCCGCAGCATGGAGGGCTCATCTAACGGTATTGAGGGCCCTGGTGTTGTTATACGGAAGCTGATGTACACCGCTCACATCACTATAGAATCTTGTTCCCCCGATAAATTCCTGGTGCTTTTCTCCTCCACGGAGGGTCTAGCATCGTACCTACGACCGGACCGGACTCTTGGTTAAAGTTTAGATTCTACATAATCTTGTTCTTGCCGAACGGAGTGTATAATAATCTTGTTAGGTGGTGTTTATTACCGGGTCGAAATCATGAGTGTGATGCCTTCGTGTATGGACAAGTCCTAGCCATATATACTAAGCTGACGAAACAAGCTAGTGTCACATTCACGGTTGAATTTTGCAGCACCAAGTGATTGGTCCTACATACTACCGAGAACCCCGAGCGAGAGGGCAGTCTGGCATGAAGTGTTACAACAGACTGTTCATCGATACCGATCCTAACATGATAATGACAGTACTAAAACGATAAGCTTGTACTCCGAGATAACTTTTTTAGTTGGAGAACGGAGAATGCGAATAGTTTAGTGCTCCGGTAACATATATACATCCCATTCCACATTGAGAGACAGGGGAGCAGGCGTGGACTCGAGATGCGTCGTCAAGGGTAGTTTTATCCATCCGAGCAATCGGCGGCCGAATTGAAGCGACCTGATCGGATCTACCGCCTACCGGTGGTTGATTATTTCAGTGCTTTCTTCAGATCCCGAAAAGGAGGTTGCGATGATGATAAGAATATGATGTGCAATAATGCAATGCAACAGAGAAAGACTCCGCGGGTCCATTCCATCGTCAACAGGATTTACTAAAAGAAGCAGCAAAGGACTGCCACCAAATCAGTGCAATATCATTCAGGCTATGGTATTGACTATCCAGCAGGGCTGAGGAGACTTTGGGTCTTCGTCGCCCTGTCCGGCCGGGGCGAAGTTGCCACCTCATGCATGATGATGACCGTGCCACGTAGGTACTGTTCTACAATTCGTTAGTGTCTTCTTCTGGTGTGCTCTTGACCGACTTGCATAGCCAGAGCGCAAAGCTGGCACACATCACAGTTGCCGTCCAGAAATTATATCGGCACCTTTTCTTTCTGGCGCGCGCTTCGCTTAGCCCATTCATCACGACGCTTCTCTCTATCTGCACTGCATGATGACGAAGCGATAATAATAAATCGACATTTCATTTTCGCGAATTTTCGTGCGTGTCATCAGCAGGTCATCTTCATCAGTCCATTCTGTTGCTCATCGAGCAAATTGGGCGGTTAGGCTAGCTGCACACGGCTCTGCCCCCAATCAAAAAAACCACTCCGGTACTGAACGGATAGCGATACGTACGAGCACTATACAGCCTCTCTCAGATTTAGTTACGATGATGATGGAGATGGTGTCGGTCGGTGGAAGAGGTTGCAGCGTAGTGTAGCAGTAGTACGTGCTTGGTACGTAACGTGCCCCGCAGCTGCTGCCGTGCGGTGTGCCGATCCGCTGCGCTGCGCACCGTGCCGTCGCAGATCGCGGAGGACGCCAGCCCCGATCGCTTGGCAACGACGCGAAACCCACCCGGCCACCCGCCTTTTCACGCGCGCTTCCGCCGAAACCGCCGCGCGCACGCACCCGCCGCCAGACGCCGCCAGTCCACGGCTTCGCCCCGTCTCGCCCGCACCCACCTCCCTCCAGTCTCCTCTGCTCCTGCAGGTCCAGTGGCAGGGGGCGGTAAATAGAGCCCAGTTTCCGGCTCGGATCCCCGCCCCCTCCGTTCCTGGTGGTGTCGTCTTCCCACTTCCCACCTCCCTCCCTCCCAACGTCCCACCGCAGTACCCCCACAGCTCGCGGGCGCTCTCTCTCATCCCTCCCAACGCAAAACCCTCTCGTCGTCCCCGACAGCCAGCGCCACTTCGCCTCGACCGCGACGATCACCTCCCCCGCGCGGAGGTAACCCCTGGCCAGCTCGCCGCCGAGCTCCCGCCGCGGGTTTCCTGCGCGTCGGCGGCCGTACGTCGGTCGCGGTGGTTTTCGCTCGAGAGTACACCGCCGCGGATTGGTGCGCGCGTTTCCCGCCGTGTGTCCACTACTCCACGTGCGCGAGGTGCGGAATCCGATCCTCTCTCGCCTTATCTCTCATTACTGCTATCGCGGAAGGTTCTCGCTGGTTTGGTTCCCTCTCGATCGTCCTCTGTTTGATGCGTTGCGAGGAACCTGACGGAATCATCCTTGGTTTGATGTCCTCGTGTGGAAAAAAAATCATCCTTGGTTTGATCCTCCAAAGTAGTCTGAACCGACGGAGCCACCCTAGGTGCGGAGTGGGGTGGCCGCCCCAGCTACCGGCGAGCTCGCCTTAGACCACGGGACCCCTTCTTCCCCAATAATGGTGGCGCGAACAAGAGTAGAAATGCGGGATGAACCGACGACCTGCGGCGCGCAAGCCAGGAAGAAAAATCAGACGCGTGAGGAGAAGAAACGAGCATGGGATGGGCCTTTTTTTTTTTTCACTTCGTTCAGCCCAACAGAGGTGAGACCTGAAAGGCCCTTGAAAGCCCACCATCGCACACTAGCACACTCCTTCACCAACCGGGTGGATTCGTTTCCCCCAATTCCGAATCCCCCAAGCGGACTTGCAGCGAAGTTCGCTCGCGCGCCGCCTGCCGGCCAGGTGCCCACCGGCCACCACGGCTTCTCCTCCGCGCCGACTTCCAAGTGGCGACTGTCGCGCAGTCGCCAGATTGCCGGCCCGCCGCCGCCGCCCGCGCACAGTCGCCAGATTGCCGGCCCGCCGCCGCCGCCCGCGCTCGACATTGTCCGTCGGCGTCGCCGCATGGCTGCATCGACTGTTGCCGGCTCGCCCTCCGCGGCCCCCACGCGACCGCGCCTCCCACCGGCCGGCCAAGACTCCAGGAGGCAGGAGCAGCTCAACTGCTACTGCTACTACCTGGGCAGCTCTGTAGCGAGCCTGCGATGGACGTAGGAGAGGAGTAGCCGAGTAGGTCCACTAGGAAGCGCTGCTTATGGGTAAGCATGATTGATGATTGTGTGGTTACCCTCCCTAAGCATTGTTTAGTTTGGTGATTGTGATTAGCATGTAGCTTTGTGTATTGAGTTCGCCCCAGCTAAAAAAAATTTCTGGCTCCATCAGACGCATGGCTCCCGTGGTGTTCCACGGGGCGGATGGTTGTGTTGTGCTCGGCGAGAGCGGGACATGGTTGCGGGCGATTCTATGCAACAATGGGATTGAGACTGGGCTTCTGAATTTTCTCAACTGAATAGGCGTGATTGCGCTCGTAGGTTGGTTTGGGTCGTGTAATCGTGTTATGCGACGAGGGTCAAGTTATTATAGGAGATTCTACCAAACTAGCTAGTAGTGCGTTTTTTTTTTTTTGGGGGCAGATGACTGCTGTGTACAGTTGCTTTATTGGTGTCTCTGATCATGCTGCCAGGTTCTCGAGCGTTGCATGCGCGCGACACCAGAAGCTCTGTGCTGGATTCTGAATCTTCAAGCATGGGCTAGCTTCAAAACGGGGCCCTCCATTCCAGGTGTTTGGTTGAAGTGCCTGATTTGATTCGTCTCAGCAGCATCAAATTGTTGTACCGAGTGACAGCCAAGGTACCACATACATCTATGCCATTTACTGATTTACAGTGCGTCTGAAACCATTTCACATGATGAATTCACTTCAATGTTTAGGGCGGTGACTGCAAGTCATCGAGATGACGTCCTTGTCACGGACACTGTCTCGGGGCGGGCCGATGCAGCCTCCAGGGTCTCGCCGCATCCAAAGGACGCAGACTGCTGTCAACTTTGGTGAGCCCATGTTTGACAGTGAGGTGGTGCCATCGTCGCTTGTTGAGATTGCGCCCATCCTCCGTGTTGCCAATGAGGTTGAGACGGCCAACCCTCGCGTCGCCTATCTCTGTATGCTATCCCTCTCTGTTCCACTTCCACCCATAGGACACTACAATTTTCAGAAATAAAAACCCATTAAAAGAACATGGTTACTGGTTAGAAATGTTATCCTACATACTGTTTTCAGTCATGTGTTAATTGATGTGTATATATGCAATATTCATAGGCCGGTTCTATGCATTCGAAAAGGCTCACAGGTTAGATCCAACTTCAAGTGGTCGTGGTGTCCGACAGTTCAAGACAGCTCTTTTACAGCGGCTTGAAAGGGTATGAGTTTGAAATACTGCTTCTAGTCAGTGGCTGTTTGCATCTATGTTCATTATGTAATTGTCACATCTGCACTACCAATCTGCCTCTGTGTGTTTCTGTCCTTTAGTTTTCCTTTCAGTTTTCTGCATCTGCCTGTACGCTTCAATGCCCTGCAATGCTGTTATGGGTCAACATTGACATATCTTCTGTGTACTATTCTATCACATGCTAATAATGGCTGTGTTTCCATGAACCATGATCTTGCAAATGAATATTTTATAGTGTTGACAACAGTTACGGAAATACCGTCTCATTGGAAAATTTGGAGAGTTAAAAATGTCTGGTTTCGGTATTATAAAGCAAAAATCCATGTGATGTTTAGCCAACTGTATAGTTCCTTGTCAAGGAAAAAGGGAACTTTTATCTAATATACATTTATTACCTCCTGATTATTGCTTTGTTAGGAGAATGAGCCCACCTTGATGGGAAGGGGGCAAAAGAGTGATGCACGGGAAATACAGACCTTCTATCATCACTACTACAAGAAATATATTCAAGCACTTCAGAATGCTTCTGACCAAGTGGATCGGTATGCATGCTATGTTTGCTTTAATTCCATATTCTCCTTGTCCGTCAATGTTGTTGCTGAGGGATTTACTTCATTCATGCAGTGCCCAACTAACCAAAGCCTACCAGACTGCTGCTGTTCTGTTTGAAGTTTTAAAAGCAGTTACACAACAACATGCTGTTGAAGTTGACCATGAGGTATAACATAGTAATCAACCAAGTTTTGCTTCCCTTTTCAGTTCAACAATAATAATATGGATATTGCCCCTGTGGAAGTGATAGTCATTACAGTCTTACAGATTTTATATGTCTTTATTAGATCTTGGAAGCTGCTGACAAGGTTAAAGAGAAAACAAAGATCTATCTCCCTTTTAACATTCTCCCTCTTGATCCAGACAGTGGCAATCAGGCAATCATGAAATTTCCCGAGGTTATTTTTGGTACTCTTTCCTCTTTGTCATAGTTATTATCCTATCAATTTAAGGATGAATAAATGAAGCACCTTTTGTTTTGTCAACCTCTAAGATCCAAGCTGCTGCTTCTGCTCTTCGCAATACAAGAGGTCTTCCATGGCCTAAAACTTATGAGCATAAAGTTAATGAGGACCTCTTGGATTGGCTGCAAGCTATGTTTGGCTTTCAGGAAAGGCAATCTACATTTTTGTTGGTTATTGTATGATTTATATTGTTTATGTTGGCTTTAGCCAATTTACTTTCTGTTCTTTAATATTTTGTCAACTTCTGACATGCAGACAGATAGTGTTTCAAATCAGAGGGAACATTTGATTTTACTTCTTGCTAACATACATATACGAAGAAATCCGAAGACTGATCAACAATCCAAGGTTTTCTTCTGTAAATATTCAACCACTAGGTTGATCTGGTTTAAAAATTCTTAGTTTTCTTCTTCTTTCACAACATTGATGTTTTTTCCCTGTTGATGTTCTTTTTATTTTCTCTGGAACTTACCACTTCATTTTACATGATTCTTGTTGCAGTTGGATGACAATGCACTTAATGATGTGATGAAAAGATTGTTCAAGAATTACAAGAAATGGTGCAAATATCTTGGTCGCAAGAGCAGCCTTTGGTGACTGTCTTAACGACCTCTTGCCATCTTACTATTTGTTTTGTACTTGCACAGCTTTGGTTGTTCGTTTGCACTTGTGCTGCTTTGCCATCCTAAGAATTAGTGCAAAATCATGTTATATTATATTATTTTGTATTATATAATAAGTATCTATAGTACAATCAAAATATAATAAGCGTCCATAGAACCCAGCGAAAAAGGGTTACAGCCCTCACAAGCATAAGAAAGAAAAAAATAAGGTTACAAAAATGCAACCAGTCCTGTCCAACATAGTAGGAAAGAAAAGAATAAGAAAGCTGACCTAAAGACCCTGGATATGACATTAACATTTCCTTGCGAAGCTCATTTCCAGTAAAGAAGGGAGGTTTCCATGTAGTATATGCTGTTGGTGGATGTTTAAAAATGCACTGATTCTTCTGAAGCAAAATCTACAATGTGCAAGAGCAAACAATTTGCTGAAGCATGGTTTTGCCACTGTAGCATCCTGCACAATATGGCAAACAATATCTAGTGGTATATCTCATTTTACATAACTTTAGTTCTTAAAATAATTGTATTTGGGAGATGGTTTTTTTTATGTTATTGAACCTCTGCTTCATGAACTGAATCTCTATAACTAAGAAGGACGCAGGGTTTTAATAGACATAATGCACATATCTGATATACTTATGTTGTTAGTGTATATGAGTAAAGGCCCATGAGAGGCCCCGTAACTATATTGCCCACCCTTGTTTGGAGGAATAGAGAAGGAAATCCAATTCCAACATGGTATCACGCTAGGTTCCAGGCTCACCCGCCGCCGCCGGCCGTCGCGCGCGCGCCCACCTCGCGCGAGCCCCACGCGCCACCCGCCCCTCGCGCCGCGCCCCGCGCCGCGCCGCTCTCGGCGCCCCACCTCGCCGCCGCCTGTTCAGCGCGAGCCTTCCGCGTCGCCCGCCATCGCTACGCGCCCGTCACCGCTATGGATGGCCGGCCGCCGCCGGCCGCCGGCGCCGCCTCCTCCCTCTCTTCCTTCCCACCACCTCCCTACGCCGATGTGGGCGGCCGCGGCGCCGGCTGCAGTCGCGCTGGCTTCCGAGAAACAAGCGCCGCCGGGACTAGCACCACAAGGGCCGCGGCTGGCGGGCTACGCGCCCGCCCGCGAGCGGGCGCCGCGCCTCGCCGCCACCCGCAGAATGCGCCCGGCGCCGCGCCTCCCGGTCTCCTACCGCAGGAATCGCGCCGCCGGCGCTCCGCACACTGCTTCCGGCCGCGGCATGGCCCTTCGCCACCGGCGGGCCAAAACCCGCCCGCTGACGGTGCCCTTCCCCGAAGACCCCGCAGCCGCCGCCGCCCGCCGCCGCCGCGCTGGCGCCGCGGGCGCCGCTGGAGGTGCCGCCGGCGCCGGGCGATCCTCCTCCCGCTGATGGTGGCCCGGGCGGGCCTCCCGCCCCATGCTGGGGATGCCCCATGCGGATGCGCCCCGCCGGTGGCCATCGTCCGTGGGACGGCGCCCTCGCCGGTGGTGCGGCCACACCCGACTTCGGCCGCGCGCGGCCCTCCTCGCCGCCAAGACCGAGAGGCCGCGCGGCCCAGAGCGGGTTCGCGGGCTGCCCTCGCTGGGAGCGCGAGCGCACGCGGCCGCCGATGCTCTCGCCACTGTGGTCGCCGAGGCGGAGCGCTTCATGCTCGGCCCCTCCGGCCACCCACCTGTCTTCACCGAGCACGGCGCCACCTCTTCCTACCGGCCGGCGTCCTCTCGCTCCGAGTGCCGGCTCTTCGGCGTCTTCGTCTACCTCTTCCTCCGCCCCCGTCCTCGCCGCTACACCCCCCGCCTTCTCCCCGCCAACGGTGGTGGTGGTGGTCGCCGCCGGCCGGGGTGGACGGGTGGTGGTGGTGGTGGTACCGGACGGGGTGGTGGCGGTGGTGCTACCGATCGGGCGGACCCACTCCACCTCCGCTCCGCTCCCTCCCCTCGGTGGTGCGTCCCGGCCATCCTTCAACCACCCATGGTCGGACGCATCTCCATGTGGCCGCTCCCGTGGCGATGGGGTGCTCGGCCTCCACCCCCGGCCGGCCGCCATGTTCTCCGGCGTCCCTCCCCTCGCACCAGCTTGGGTTCCACCTGCTCAGCCCAGCCCGCCTTCGACCTGGCCTAGGGGGTGGGATCCGTCCGCCCTGGCACCGCCCTTAGCACCATGGGGCTGTCACCACCGGCTGGCGCCGAGTGGATCGCCGACTCGGGCGCTTCCTACCACACCACCCCCGCATTCCTATATACTCTCTTCCATCCGACCTCCACCTCCCTCTTGTCCTTCTTCTATCATGGTGGGTGATGGGTCCTGTCTTCCTGTCACCTCCGTGGGTTCTGCCCCTGGTCGTTTTCGTCTCTCGAATGTTCTTGTTGCTCCTCAGATGGTCCACAATCTTCTTTCCGTTCGTCAGTTCACAGCTGATAACTCTTCTTCTTCCCATGCCACGCATGCCTTTGATCTAGTACATTGTGATTTGTGGACCTCTCCTGTACCTAGCATCTCTGGGTTCAAATACTATCTTGTGGTGCTTGATGATTTCTCCCATTACTCTTGGACTTTCCCGTTGCGAGCTAAATTGAGACGTTTCCCACCCTCCTCCACTTCTTTGCCTGGGTGTCCACTCAGTCCGGCCTCACCATCAAGGCCGTCCAGTGTGACAACGGGCGTGAGTTCGATAACACCACCTCCCCCTCTTTCTTTCTCTCTCGCGGTGTTCAGCTGCGCATGTCTTGCCCGTATACTTCTTCCCAGAACGGCAAGGCTGAGCGCATGATTCGCACCACGAACGATGTTATGCGCACTCTTCTTCTTCAGGCCTCTCTGCCCCCGCGCTTCTGGGCCGAGAGCCTCCACACCGCCACCCACCTGCTCAACCGTCTTCCTTCCACTGCCTCTCCTGCTCCCACTCCACACCACGCTCTCTTTGGTGCCCCTCCTAGCTATGATCACCTCCGTGTCTTCGGTTGTGCATGTTACCCTAACATCGCCGCCACTGCTCCTCACAAGTTGGCTCCCCGCTCGACACGGTGTGTGTTTCTTGGTTACTCCCCTGACCATAAGGGGTACCGTTGCTGTAATGTAGAACCTCCTAAATTACAGGGCCCACATGTACTTATCATTGTCATTAAGACCTCGATCTTTATACACGAGTTCCCAATAATCTAGAAAGTGCTATTAATCTTCCGAACAGGGATCTCATTAACAAGCCACTCGGTATTACAACATTTTATTCAAAATACATCGAGTAACAAATTTAAGGATTACATAACCATAATTTTACAAACCATTTGTTCAAAACAAACTTAAGTAGTAATATTACAATCCGAATTTATTGGAGTAACATTATACATATAAAACACCGACAACCCCGCCCGAGGGTTCAACTCTACTCGTCATCTTCCTCCCGGGTACACCGTCATGCAAAGGGGGACCAAAACAAGCCTCGCTCATGACTCGCTCCCGCAACAAGGGTCAAAGAACCCCGAGTACGGGAGTACTCAACAAGACTTACCCGACCAAGAAAAGAGGAGAAGACTCAGGAATGCAGGTTTAGGGGAATCAAGGTAAGGCTTAGCAAGAATCAAGAATTCTTTTGCAGAAAAGCTTACTAAAGGTGAATCCTTACTTTCAATATTTTTAATTCATATTAGTAACTCATATACTCTAGGTTTTCCTACTCTAGAGCAAACATTTCTTTCATAAGCCAACTTTCTTTCCTCAAAACCATATTCCATCATTTACTACGAAGACGGTGCGAGGATCAAGTCTCCTTTTCTCGTGGAGCAACGCCGATTCGAACCGCTTACAACCCGGTGGGGATACCTCACCACACGACATATGTAGAACTTAAACTTGCATATGTCAACCCTCACTCGGACCGTCCAAAACGGGACCGCGTCCTACGCCACCCGAGAGTACCGTACACCTCCAATCCGGGACTTTAACCCACGAGGGTAACATGTACTCCCGCCATCTCTCCACTCCCAGTGCGCGGTTGTACGTTCCCGATTTGGCTCACCTCCGAGATCTTGGGCTTACTCGTATATGTGGCCAGTATAACAAATTCTTGATCCAAGGGCCAATCAACGAAAGGTCCTTAATCGACACAGACGGAACAAGCACGATCAGGTAACCCTGTCGGCTTAACCCCAAAGACACAACTCGTGTCCCGTCCGGTCTCAAATCAAACACTACACCTCATTATTCTTCCAAAAGAGAACCATATTCATAAAATAAAACATTTTGATGAAAAAGCTTAACTAAACAAGCAGGGCTAAGCAATACTAAGCATTTTCGAAATTACACAGGGTAACAAGGATGATATTGCAATAAACAAGGATGGTAATGCAGCAATTAAGTTATCTCTCAACTCCTAATACTTAATGCAACATATCATAAACATAAGTGTAAAAGCTTTGTAAAATACAAGGAAAGGTTTAAATGTATCCGGGGCTTGCCTTCGTTGACGAACTGGGACTCGGGGTCAACACCACAACTATAGAAATCCTCTCCAACAGAACAACCCTCCTCGAAGAATCGGCTCGGCTTTAACAATCTCGGTCTCGTTCACTACACGAAATAATGTATGCTTCAACATGATGGAATTTAAATATGATGCTCAACCGATGCATGAAATGATAACAACTTGAGTATAACTTTTCTTCACGATAAAGTTGCAACCCAACAAAACCAACTTGTTGAACTACTCTAAAGATATCATCACCATTGCCTAAGGAGTTCTCAAGGACCACTTGATTGTGATATGATCCAAGATTCACAAAACAACCCAAAAGTCACACAAAAACCTAAATTATTTGACACTAAACCAATTTTAAAACCACATGAAATAATAGGACTTAAGATAGAAAATAATTTAAACATTTCAAAACGACTCCAAACTTTTTATACAAGTAGAACATATCATAAAAACAGTACCAAATAAATTTTTATGATTTTTGAATAAATATATAATTTTCTAAAAATCATGGAAGATGCATTTTTCAATTAAAATTTGTATTTTTAAAACATGCAAGAACTACTCAAAATCTAAGTTTCAAATTTTTCATATGTAAACATACTCATAAGAAGACTCTACAAAAATTTTCGAATTTTTGAGACCATTTTCAAATTCCTATGAAAATTACAAAACCGGACACTATTCACATTTGAAGAAAAAACGAAAAACAAAAGAAAAGGAAAAACTAGCCGTCGGGCCGAAACCGGCCCGATTCGGCCCACGCGTTAAGAGCGGCCCGATCCGTGCCGCGTTGGCGCAGGCGGCCCGGTGGTCGGCCCGCCCCGACCACGGCGGCGCCCGGCTTTGACCGGCCAAGTTTCGCCCGGCGGCGACCTCGCCGGCGACGAGACCTACTCTACGCGCGCTCCCCACAGCCCCAAGCGCATCCCAAGGCACCCCAAACCTAAACCCTAACGCACCGCGGCACCCTTTGCCGGCGACCATGGCGGGCGTGGCGGCGCGACGGACGGCGAGACGCCGGAAAGGCGTTTCCGGCGACGATGAACACGCCAACACCTAAAGCACACCTAGGCGATCATTTCCGGCTCACTTAATCGAACTAAACCGGCACCTAGCTAGATCGCGCCGCACGCGGCGCGGCAACGTCGGCTCGTCGGCGGCAAGCGCGTTCGGCGACTTCGGCGACGTCAACCGACCAACCAAAGGCGGGGATAGGACCAGGAGCTCACCGCGGGCTCGATTGGCAAGGTGGTTGGGTCGGAAACAGGACGGAGTAGGGTCGTCGACGGTGACAGCGGCGACGGCGGCGCTCCCCGGTGGCAACGGTGACGTTCCGCGAGATCCGGACTCGGCCGCGAACGGTCAAGCCGACCCGAGCATCGAGGACCACGAGGCGACTCTAGATATCAAGACGGTTTAACTCGAGGCTCACCCGAGCGGACGGACGACGGCAAGGCGGCTCGCGCGCGCGCCCGACCGGACCGAGAAGATGGCGTTACCGCGTGGGTTTGGGGCGGCGCGAATGGGTTCAAAAGGAGCGCAAGGAAGTTTCGAACGAGATGGCGTGCTCAAATTAGTTAGGTGGAGCTCGACGGCGACGGCACGAGGCGGCGGCGGAGATGGTTTCCGGCGGCGGTGAAAGAAGAAAAAGAAGAAGAACGTCGCCGCGGCGAGCTTTATAGAACAAGGGATGGTTGGACGCGTGGATGGCGGCGTCTCGAAGGTCTCCGGCCGGTCGGCGACGCGGCTGGGGCTCGCCAAAACGCGAGGCGTCCACGGCGACGCCGGCGACACGCCGGTATGGAGGAGAGCAATGAACTCCACGCTCACCGTGTAGCACCAAAAACCCTAACTTATGAATTTTGATCAAATTCTCCTCAAATTTGACTTGAACTTGAAAAACTCCAAAAGCAACTTGGCCTAATTTTTCAAGATCTACAATTTTCACAATTGGAAGATTTTCAAATTCGGCCTCTAAATATGACTTTTTGAAATGGGGTCAAAAGGGGACAAATTTGAATTCAAAATTACTTTTAAAATTACTCAAAAACTTGAAAAACTTTGTACATATCTTTTGTTCATCAAGAAAAGATCTACAAACTAGCTTTTGGAAGTTTTTGCAAATTTTGCTTAGATTTTGAATTATGGACAAGGGGGTAAAGAAGGGTTTGGAAATTAGGGTTTTCGAATTCAAATCAAGGTAGAATTTGATCAAATTTCGTACTACCAAACTATAACCATGAAAACATTCATCCACACCAACAATTTGGATCAAACACATGTGATCAAAATAAAAAGCACCCTAACCCCTAAACACAACATTTTTCCCGAAATATAAACTTATTTTAAATTGAATGCATTTCAATTTCCTAAGCATGCATGCTTTGCGATGATCATGATGACATGGCAAAATTTTTAGTTGATTAACACCGGGGGTGTTACAGGTTGCTTCGACCTTACTTCTCACCGGGTTCTCATCTCCCCAAGATCGTCGTCTTCGACGAGTCGGATTTCCGTACTCCACCTCTTCCACTCCTTTCACGAGTTATGAGTTGGAGTCCATGTTTTTCGACGGTGGTTCAGCCACCGCCACCTTCGGCCTCTTTCCACGGTACTTTCGGGGCCACTTGTCACGCCACGCGCGGCCCTAGATCCACTTCCGGCGCCTTGTGCGGCCCAATGGCCCCCATGGCCCTCGGCGCCACTTGCTGCGCCATGCACGGCCCCGGAGCCACTTACGGCGCCTTGTGTGGCCCAATGGCCCCCCCACGCTTCACGGAGCCGACACAGTGTACCGTCGCCGTTCGGCGCCCGCACCGGGCGCCGGCGCCTCCAGCTTCAGCTCGGAGGCTCCCGCGCGCCGCGGACCCTCGTGGCACGCCTACGAGCACCGTCGACGGCTCCAGCTCCACCGCCACCTACACCGGAGCCGTCCCCGCCGCCCACCGCCTCCCCCCCGTCGCTCTCATGCCGAGCCTCGGGGCGGTGTACCACCCGCAGTGTCCTCCTCCATCGGGATCCCGGTCATATCCATCCCATGGTGACTCGGCGGGGCGGCCGGTGTTCTTCGACCCGCGGCTCTCTCCACCACCCGGGGGGCCGCGGTCTCTCGATACCCTCCTCTATCTGCGCCGCCCGGCGGGTCCTCACCGGTGGCGCGCAATGGAAGAGGAGTACGCGGCTCTTCTTGCCAAACAGACGTGGGACCTCGTGCCGCGTCCATCTGGTGGCAATGTGGTGACCGGCAAGTGGATCTGGACACATAAGCGTCGAGCTGACGGCAGTCTGGAGCGATACAAAGCTCGCTGGGTCCTCCGAGGTTTCACTCAGCGCCCTGGTGTGGATTATGATGAGACCTTCAGTCCGGTGGTGAAGCACGCTCACGCGCACACGCCTCTCGTTCGCCCTAGCTCACTCTTGGCCTGTGCATCAGCTGGATGTGAAGAATGCATTTCTCCATGGCACATTGTCCGAGACAGTTTACTGCAGTCAGCCGGCGGGGTTTGTGGATTCCAGTCGTCCTGATCTGGTCTGCCGGCTCAACAAGTCTCTCTATGGTCTGAAGCAGGCTCCTCGGGCTTGGTACTCCCGGTTTGCCACGTTCCTGCTGTCTCGGGGGTTCACAGAGGCAAAGTCAGACACTTCTCTGTTCGTCTATCGCCATGGGACTGAGACTGCATACCTGCTGCTCTATGTTGATGACATTGTCCTTACGACCTCCAGGTCCACGATTGCCGGTAGCGTGATCTCTTCTTTGTAGCGGGAGTTTGCTATGAAGGATCTCGGTCGACTTCACCACTTCTTGGGTGTCAGCGTTGGCTTGGCGCCCTTCAGCCTCTTCACGCACCGGCGACAAGTATGCTTTTGATATCCTCGAGCGGGCTGGGATGACAGATTGCAAGCCATGTGCCACTCCTGTTGATACTCAGGCGAAGCTCTCTGCCGATGCGGGCGATCCTGTGGCGGATCCCACTGCCTTCCGGAGTCTGGCTGGTGCGTTGCAGTACCTCACCTTCACCAGGCCTGACCTCGCATATGCCGTTCAGCAGGTCTGTCTTCATATGCATGATCCCCGGGAGTCACATCTTGCTGCAATGAAGCGCCTCCTACGCTATGTCCGTGGCACCGTTGACTTCGGCCTGGCTCTCCACCGGTCTCCCTCAGCTGAGCTCGTCGTCTACACTGACGCTGACTGGGCTGGATGCCCGGACACTTGCCGCTCCACCTCAGGTTATGCCGTCTTCCTCGGCGGCAACCTTGTCTCCTGGTCGTCCAAGCGGCAGCCGGTGGTCTCCCGCTCCAGTGCAGAGGCGGAGCACCGGGCTGTTGCTAACGGTGTGGCGGAGGCCTCCTGGCTTTGTCGGGCTATTGGGTGAGCTCCACGGCCCCCGCCAAGACCACCCTCGTCTCATCGTGACAATGTCGGCGCCGTCTACCTCTCCGGCAACCCGGTTCAACACCAGCGGACGAGCATGTGGAGATCGACTTGCACTTTGTTCGCGACGGGGGTGGCTATCGGCGAAGTCCGGGTTCTCCATGTCCCGACCACCACCCGGTTCGTCGACATCTTCACCAAAGTCCGCCCTCCTCGGCGTTCTCGGAGTTTTGATCCGACCTCAACGTAGCCGGTGGCTAGTTGTGGCTGCGGGGGGCCCTGTGTGTGTTGTGCTTTCTTTGTTGTCCAGTCTTGATCTCCGCTGCGCCGGTAGTTCAGACTGCGGGGGGGTGTTAGTGTATATGAGTAAAGGCCCATGAGAGGCCCATGTACAGAACTATATTGCCCACCCTTCTAGGGTTTGGAGGAATAGAGAAGGAAATCCAATTCCAACATATGTGTTCATGTTTTTGTCATAGTTAATGTCCTATCAATTTTTTTTTGCGAGTATAATATCCTATCAACTACTCCCTCCTTTTCAAACTATAAGATGTTTTGGCTTTTCTAGATACATAGCTTTTGTTACGCACTTAAATATACACTATGTCTAGATACATGATAAAAGTAATGTATCCAGAAAAGCCAAAACGTCTTATAATTTGGAACGGGGGGAGTAGTTCATAGCGAAGCTTAGGAACGATGCCTCTATGCTATGCATAAGTGCCCATGTATATGTTTTGGCCTTTTCCCATCCGGAAAGTAGAATTCGATCCTTCCTAACGGGGGTAATATGAATATTGCAAATACTTTGGATTTGTATTGAGCCTCGCCGGCTGTTCGGTGGCTTGAATCTCTAGCAATCCTAGAAATAGTGATGGAAATTAATCCTATCCTATGCTCCCACAACAACGGGATCCTTCAGATCTGTTTTTGTTTCTTTTCTGTCTCCTCTATATGTTTTCTGTCATCCTAGGCACTTTGTGTGCTGGTTCTGTTTCCTTTTATTTTTTGTACTATACTTTTGTGGGTTGTTTCTCCTCCTCTTAATGAAACACGTATATAGCACGTTCTCTAAAAAAATGTGTTTTATGTCAGCAAAAAGCTAGTTCATTCCAACGCATAGTGAAGGCTGTTTTAAAGTACTCTTTTGGGGCATAAGCATTAGTTGTTTTTTCCTCATCACCGATTAACAAGTAGGAAAATTAAGCACCGATACCAAATACTAAAGTTGAAAACCAAATTAGTACTATCTCTATAAAAAGAAAGTAAAACCTGTTGTAGTACATTGCTTTATCCCTTCCCATTGTTTATTCTCTGTTCCGCCTTACTTTATAACAGGTTGCCAACAATTCAGCAGGAGATGCAACAACGAAAATTACTGTATATGGGTTTGTACCTTCTCATTTGGGGTGAAGCTGCAAACTTGCGATTTATGCCAGAATGCATTTGCTACATATATCACCATGTACGATCTGAACAAAATATGAACTCCCTTACATTAATTCATTTTTCTTTCTTAAATAAATAAATAAGCATATTAAGATCAATACTTAAGAAAAGTTCCTAAGAATGCATTTGCTACATATTCACCATGTACGATCATGTAACTGATTTGGTAAGTATGATCATTTGAAAGTTAGCTAATATTAAAACTTTGGCACAATCTACTGTAACTAGGCTATCTATTATGTACAGACATAATAGACCCTATCGAGTTTTATGCAAAAACTTAATATTGTATCCATGGAACGCTCTCAATTCAATAGGTGAATGAAGAAGGCTACAAATTTGTTCTTAAGAAAACTGCATGAGTCATACATTTGTTTTGCAAAGTGTAGCAAGGATGTTCCTGACAGTTCTGGTTATTGTCTAGATGGCATTTGAAATGTATGGTATGTTAGCTGGAAATGTCAGTGCCTTGACGGGTGAATATGTGAAGCCGGCCTATGGTGGTGAGAAAGAAGCCTTTCTGAAGAAAGTTGTTACACCGATTTACCATACCATAGCAAAGGTGATTTGCTCTCAGCTATTGACTGTCATTCAATTGCATCACTTGAGCTTTATGCTTCTTCCGGTACTGAATTTCAGTTTTTCACTACAACTTTCAGGAAGCTGAAAGGAGCAAAAGAGAGAAAGGGAATCATTCTGAGTGGAGAAATTATGATGACCTTAATGAGTACTTCTGGTACTAGTTTTTTCTTAGTTTATTTGCTCGCTCTCTAGATTTTACATTGTTAAATTGTAGGTCTGCTGACTGCTTTCGGCTTGGTTGGCCTATGCGAGCTGATGCTGACTTCTTTTGTCAACCTGATGAAAGAAATGAAGTGAGTTGGATTATGTTCTTTTATCTTGGGATTTTAGCATATATCTTCATGGTATGCTCGTGTTTTTGTTGGGTTAGCAACATTTAATGTAATGAGCTGTTCAGGGCACAAGGATCGGAAGCGTAAGGGAAAGATCAACTTCGTTGAACTACGTTCATTTTGGCACATATTCAGAAGTTTTGACAGATCATGGAGCTTCTTTATTTTAGCTCTTCAGGTACTTGTTCTTCAATAACATTTGCTTCATTATTTTGGACATTTGGAAGACTTAAGTGAATTTTTATTAATAAACACTGTACAGGAAGGTACTCAACATCTTAGCTGGATGTTATATAGCTAATCTGTTATTTGAGTTTTTTTAATCTAGTTTCGATTGTTTCATGTAGGTTATGATAATTCTCGCGTGGGATGGAGGTTCACTAGCCAGTATTTTTGATTATGCTGTTTTCAAGAAGATTTTGAGCATCTTTATCACTTACGCTATACTAAATCTTGGACAAGGTTTGTAAACTTGGCATTGATCTGGTAAAGTGTCTTGATCTGGTAAAGTGTTTTGATGTTCCCCGTTATATTGTTTTTGGAACCACCTTTGGAGAAAACATTCCATTTTCTTAGTCGGGGTTACTTTTCATAATTTTTTTTTAGAGTTTGGCATATTATATGTGTGCTTTGCCATGCCGATATGTGTAGTGTAGGTATCAAATGAAAGCCCACATGGGATGATAGGCATTTATACTATGCCATATTACATACACAAATCCATTATTGATGGTTCTCATATCCTTTTGTACCACATGCATTTGCAGATTAAGGTGAAGAACCTTAGAAGATTCAACATTCTTGTCATTTTTTGAACTTTGTTCTTTAGTGTTGTAGGCATGTAGCATCTTGGGAATATATTTAAAACCCACAAACTGGCAAGAACGTTACAATAGTAATTACAACATTGTTGGTCCTGGTTGACAAGTCACTTTTGTTTTTTTTTTTGTGCTTATCTCAGGCCTTTTTGTCGACTTGTCACTCTAGTAGATAATCATGGTGGTAATAAGATAATAAGATGAAGATTTTTCTGTAATCATTTAAATATATAGAACACAATTTTTTATTTGCCCAAGCTAGTAGTGAAGCAATAAGATCTTTCACTGAACATAAACCTGTTGTACCATACTGCCATAATTATTACACGGTGTTCGAAATCAGCTCTGTTTTGTATAACTCCCTCTCATATTTACAGCTACACTTGATATTATCTTTAATTGGAAGGCCAGAGAACAATGGAATTTGCGGTTAAGCTGAGATATGTTCTAAAATTCACAATGGCGGTCTTGTGGGTGGTACTACTGCCGCTTACATATGCTTACACACGGGAAAATCCAACCTGGAATTATCGGAATCATCAAAAGCTGGTTCGAAATGGTCGAAACCACCCACCACTATTTGTTGTTTCAAAGTCATATATTTGTCACCCAAGTATGCTTTTCGCTATTCTTTTTCTTCTTCCATTTCTACGCCGAAGCCTTGAAAGTTCAGACTTCAAGCTTGTGAGGTTGATCATGTGGTGGTCTCGGGTGAACTTGATATTTTAATAAATTACACTACCCATCCCTTAATTCTGAATTATCATTTCACTTTAGTGTACCAGGTTTTATATTATGTTGACCTAAACCGTTGTGTTTGGACTAGTTTTTGTCTCTTATTACAATGATATCAGTTCTCCTATGTGCTACTGAAAAAAAATTTTTTTTTACCTCGAACATTGTCTTGACCCTTGACGAAAATATGTTTCATTTGCCAGTTTTCTTTCGGTTGCAATTTTTAGAAAGACATATAGGATGTTCTAAGTTTCATTGAGTGGTGGTCTTTTGCACAATGCGACAAATTGAAAAGCATCGCCACAACGGTTTCAATTCTTTAGTGGTGACGTGACGGTGTCTTTGAAGGGACCTCACCTAATGTTAATGCTCTAATGCAAGAAATTAGGGGTGAGGCAAAATTGTGGTGTATCGCTCATGTAGGTCTTAGACATATTTGCCCATAGTGTGGTGTTTAGGTTGCTAGTCAAAGTTTATTGTTTTCCCCGACTAGTAATTCATGTAAAATCATGCCCTAATGGGCTTTATGAGTCTTCTTAGACTCTTATTTAATATATTGATGCCCAAGCTCTCCTCAAGCAGATCGAGAAAAAAATAACAACCAAGATGATGGATACTAACTTATAATTGTATATTTTTACTTAAATAACCTTTTGTATTTTGAAAGATACCTTTTGGGGTAATTTACTTTTAGGTAATTAACATTATTTTACTTATTAGTTTCTATGTTGGAAATAATGTAGAAGTTTTTATAATGCTGATTCATAGTTGAACATCATGAACTAATGTTGTGTGTCTTTGTGCGACCTCGATGCGTTTGTTGGTAGGGGATGCATGAAAGTGCCTTCTCACTTTTCATGTAAGAATACATGCTTTTTTTTGTGTGCTTGTGCATGAATGCAACTTATTTAGCAAAACTATTTCAATTAGGCAGATAGGTATCGGTTTATTATCTTTTAATTTAACACGGTGATCTTGATTTGTATTTTTTAGGTACACCATGTTACGGATTGCTCTTCTCTTGATAAAGTTTGCATTTAGCTACTATGTGGAGGTAGTTCTATACACAATTTTGTTTTGCCAAAGTTTATTTCAATAATCATCGGTTCAACGAAGTCAATACGATGTATTTTGTAGCAAAACATACGACTATCACGTGGGCCTTCAAATTCAAGCCGTCAGTAGTCATTTCACATATTCATGTCTACTTTTAGTTATTATTTGTCATTTTTTGAAGATTCACATAACTGGTACATTGAAGTTCACTTTCATATTCTTAAGATAGAGCATGATATATGTGCCTTTAAATAACACATTTTCTATATTGTTAATAGACAAAACTATTTATATTAACATGGCTTAAAAATGCTGCCCATGTTGCATCTGCTTTCTGGGTTTCTTTTGAATGTAAAACATCTATTACAGGTTATTAATGATGTTTGACTTTGAGGTAGTGTGTTGCGAAGTCTGGTGGTTAGTGGATGCAACATGCGTTACATGCCTAGTTGAGTTTACAACAACAACAACAACAACAACAACATAGCCTTTAGTCCCAAGCTAGTTGGGGTAGGCTAGAGATGAAACCCATATGAAGAGACAAAAGACAAAAAGATAAAGATAGGGTAGATAGAAAAGGAAATAAAAGTCATGGTTCGAACACGTTGATAGCTAGCCTCCATGCGCTCCCCGTCCAAAGCTAAATCCTTGGAGATATTCCACTCCTTAAGGTCTCTCTTAACCGACTCGTCCCAAGTCGGTCTAGGTCGACCTCTACCTCTCTTTACATTATCTACCTGCTCTAGAACTCCACTACGCACCGGCGCCTCACGAGGCCTCCGTTGAACATGTCCGGACCATCTCAACCGATGTTGAATCAATTTCTCCTCGATAGGAGCCACCCCAACCCTATCCCGAATATCTTTATTCGAACTCTATCCCTTCTAGTATGCCCGCAAAACCAATGCAACATACGCATCTCGATCCACGCCAATTTCTTTGGACATGTCGCCTTTTTGTAGGCCAACATTCAGCACCATATAGCATCGCCGGGTGAATCGCTGTCCTATAGAACTTCCCTTTTCAAACTACGTGGCACCCTCTTGTCACATAGGATGCGGAAGCTTGACGCCACTTCACCAACCTGCTTTGCGATTCTATGCCTAACATCTTCATCAATGTCGCCATCCTTACGTAGCATAGATCCTAAATACCCGAAAAGTATCCTTCTTACTCGCCTAGTTGAGTTTCCTTGAAATTTTTTTGAAGCTACGATTACTCAACTCCAGTCCTCACATGCCTAAATTGTGAAAGCCATTATTCTCTGTCCCTAAATATATGTTGTTCCAAAGATTGCATTGGAAAGATATGAGATCGAAAAAAGCAGGCCTCATTAAACGACTTGATAATAGTAACTACACTAAATCCATATGTATATATGGTATGTGCTTGCCCATGCATTTGCATGAACTGTCAATAAATAAATGTTGGCCAATTCCATGTTCATAGCGATAAATGGCCCTTGTTGTGTAAGCCAGTCGAGAGAAAATTGAACTAATTGTTATTTACTATTTCAAAACTTTTTTTTTGAATGAACTATATCTCCAACTCAGTTATGTTTGTTCCTATAGATCAAACCTCTTGTTGAACCCACCAAGGTTATCATGAAAACCCCCATACGTACTTTCCGGTGGCATGAATTTTTCCCAAGAGGTATGTATGTTTTTTGAACAATATTTCATGCTCATTCAATTGTACCGATACCAAAGTTTATTGTGCAGAAAAGAGCAACATCGGTGTTGTTATTGCACTTTGGGCCCCAATCATTCTGGTAGGACCTTCTCCTTTGCTTTTCTCGAGAATTTAAGGTCTTCTTATGACCACACATATTGTTTTCTCCTAAAAACAGGAAGTTTAATTGTTTGTCTCCTATTAAATAAATGTGTATTATGTGGACTTGAGCAGTGTAGGAGGACAACATTGATTTTCGTGCATTTTTGTTTTTTTACAGGTATATTTCATGGATACACAAATTTGGTATACAATCTTCTCCACTCTGCTTGGTGGAATTTACGGTGCTTTTCAACGACTTGGAGAGGTATTTTTCTTGTTGACTTTTTTTTACATACGAATCGTGCAAAAAGATTTATTTTTCAGATTTCTTAATGGTACAAATGATCTTTTTGGCAGAAATTATCTAGCGAATATAGGAAGTAACAATACTTCAATTTAGGAAGTGTATTTATTATAATCTTTTTTTTTTTGAGCAAGTATTTATTATAATCTTAGAATAACCCATGCAGTAAATCCTAGTACTTGTGTGTCTCTGACTAACCCTGATAAGGGATTTCTTGCTGTTCGTTTAACTAATTCTGGTGAACATAATGTGCTCAATAAGTTCAGGGGCCAGGAGTAAATAAAAAAAGATATCTTGAAAGTGATAGATTACCCTGAATAGATCTATGATTTTCTGATTACACAATGATTTTATGTACTTCAAATGACTAATTGCAGTTATGCAAAGAATTCTATCACATTTACTTTCATTTTCTGAAGAGACAGATTTAGACACTGGGTGTGGTGACTTTGTTTGATTCAATACCTTTAGCCTCTTATGTGCGTCAAATTTTGGTTGAAACATTTGATAAAAAGCAAACCTTTCATTTTTTGGATGAGACAGATTCGTACACTGGGGATGCTGCGATCTCGCTTTGATTCAATACCTTTAGCCTTTAACTCATGCCTAATTCCTGTTGAAACATCTGATGCAAAAAGGAAGAAAGGTCTGAGGTCTTACTTACACAATCGTTTCAAAGAGGTGCCATTTTGTACTCATAATATATTTCTGCAAACTTCAAATGGCTTATTGCTAATTCTGTGGATATTTTTGTTATTGGTGGTACTTTTTAGATGGAACATGCAGACAAGGAGAATATAGCAGCAAGGTTTGCTCAAATGTGGAATGAAATTGTCACCAGCTTTCGAGATGAAGATCTTATAGACAACAGGTGATTGGATTATATGAGTAAACTTAATTTCCAGCTCGATTTGTTTTTCCTGACCTAAGTTGATGCCCACATTTTTTTATTTAGGGAGAAGGAGCTGCTACTTGTTCCTTATGTGTCTGATCAGGCCCTTGGTGTTGTGCAGTGGCCTCCATTTTTACTTGCCAGCAAGGTTATTATCTGCTTTTTAATTTTTATGGCTTTATTCTTTGTATTACATCATGTTAGAGGCAATGTTCATTCATATTTTGTTCGTAAGTTAAAAAGGGTTGACCTGTTGTTAACATCATGAATGCCAGATCCCGATAGCAGTTGACATGGCTAAAGATAGCAATGGCAAAGACCGAGATCTGAAAAAGAGGCTTGAGAATGATTATTATTTTAAGTGTGCAATTGAGGAATGTTATGCATCATTTAAGAATATCATCAATGATCTTGTACAGGGCGAACCAGAGAAAAGGTCCCTCCTATATTTCATCTATTAAACTCTGAAGAAATAATTTACTGATCCATGGCCTACTTGATGCTGTTTATCTATGTGCTTTCAGGGTCATAAATAAGATATTTGCAGAAGTTGAAAAATGCATCTCTGAGGACAAAGTTATTACAGATTTGAACATGCGTGCCTTGCCAGATCTCTACTCAAAGTTTGTTGAGTTGGTAAACTACTTGGTATGTATAACCTATATACTTTTTTTTAACGCAATTGACAGGAGCTCTGCCTTTAGTAAACCGGGCCCGAAAATCAGCAAAAAACTCTAACATCAGCTGCTTGGCCGAAACGGCAACCTAAACCCCACCCGCTGCAAGTCAACGCTGCCCAGCTAGAATTAAAGAGAGATTGCGTATAACGCACGGGATATTTGCATTGACCCTCCCCAGATACATATGGCAGTATGAGATTACAATATCCTAACTACCAAATATACTCAACGACAAAACTAGCTATCAATACAGAGAAGCATTTAAATATCCATCTCTTATTCTGTTATCAAAAGGTGGTAGATGTTGAAGTGTATAAGTGGATTTCCCACCTCTTCCCAATGGCTTAAGCTTTTAGGTTCACCTAGAGGGCAAACAGCAGGTTGTGGCAAGCCACACTTTGCAAGACGGTCTGCTGTCCAGCATCTATTACTGACTGCAAGCAAAATCACTTTAGGGGGCCTAGCTTTTCCAAATCTGCTTCCATGGTGCAAATCTTATTGTACCGACGAAAAAAACATCACAAGCAGATTTTCTGTTGTAAATTCCACTCTTTGAAAAGCCCCAAGAGTACCATTTCCTTTACTGTTCTCTGTTTTGATACTCTCTTAGGAACCAGTGCAAAGCTATCTAACTTCAGGAAACTCTTTGAAAACCATTCATTAATGTTTTGTTTAAAACAATTATGTTAAAAAAAATGTTCAAAAATGTTTTGTTTAAAACAATGGACAGGTATGGTCACACCAACAGAGCATGTTCGGTGTAGTATTATGCTTGTGCTTTCGATACCTTGGGTTTTTACAACAATGCATACTAGAGACACCTAGCTAGGATTAGCATGATATGTTAGGGGAAAAAAAATAAGGTTGTTGTTTTACATAATATTAGACCCATGGTGCAAACATGTAGGAAACATTCAAACCTTTCCTTGCTTGGCTTACAATGTAAGCAAGATTGGTATGCAAAACTAATAGAGTTATTATAGGAGAACACGATACATGTTTATGCATAGGCATGGACAGAACCAACCACCGATATCCATGCCTAATATAAGTCAATCTACAGGTGCGCCAGACTTGGGAGTCCAATGTAGCACAAACCATATACATACCGGGCTCTAGGCCCATCTGCCTATCTAACAGATAATGGTTGGATTGCTAAGCTTCTATTATACTTTTATCTTTTTCAAAACATCTACCGTTATTGCATCACCCAATGTTTGTTGTACACAAATGGAATCTAATCTGGTTTATCTTCATGTTTATTCCCTAGATTCCACTGGTCTAATTCATCTTAATCTTATCCCTTTTAATGATACCAGAAGGAGAATGATGAGAAAGATAGGAGTGCTGTGATAAAGATTTTTCAAGATATGCTGGAGGTTGTAACAAGAGATATATTTGACGACCAACTTAGGTACAAGTATTGTTTTAAGCTTGTACATATATTACCAAGTGTGGGGCACTTGACTGAACTTAATGTTTCACATCCTGTAGACACTGTCCATTGCAGGCAATAACCATATACAACTGTTTCTGTTAAATTATTTTTCAATATTGAGTTCCAAGCATTACCCGTATCACCCAAAAGCTTAAAACAAGGATGGACTTTGTGCCATAGATTTCCACAAGCGTAACTATCAAAATAGCCTGTGGTCTCCTAGAGACGAGTAACATGAAAACTGAATATTTTAGTATATGCAGTACTCTTGCCATGACTTCTCTTTGGCCATGAGCTAATGTTCTAGAATCCTATGGTTTATGCTAAAATAATGTTCTAGGAATACTGAATTCATGCATTTTGCGATCCCTCCAAAAAAACATGACAAATGTGCAGCCAATCACAAAGATAAGATGGAAATCCTGATGCCGATATATGTCTCGTGCTTTCTTTAGTCCTGGCTTTCTACAACAGCAGTAACAACAAAGCCTTTATGTCCAAATCAAGTTGGGTAGGCTTCTGCCTGACTTTCTGTAGCTAATCATTTTTTCGCAACATGACAGTATTTTGGAGTCAAGTCATGGAGTCTCATATCAAAAGCATGATGACACAACTGCATGGGATAAAGAGTATCAGTTGTTTCAACCATCTGGAGCTATTAAGTTTCCCCTACAAGTCACGGCCACAGATGCTTGGCTAGAAAAGGTTATTAAGCTATAATTAAACTTTGCAAAATTGAATGCATGTTGACTTTTCTGTGCAGTGTTCTTGAATGCTTTGTTGCTTATATGATTCGTTTCACTCCAGATAAAAAGGCTGGAACTACTACTTACCGTGAAGGAATCTGCTATGGATGTTCCTTCAAATCTAGAAGCCAGAAGGCGTCTTACCTTTTTTACCAACTCCTTATTTATGGATATGCCTGATGCACCCAAAGTCCGAAACATGCTCTCGTTTTCGTAAGTACTTGTGAATAACTTGGTCATTATTTTCTCGAAGCTCATATCATATCACTTTTGCACTGTGTCATATGCCCAGTTTTCTTGTGATACTTGTCTCTCTAACTCTTCTCGAACAGTTTTTCTCGAATACACTCTTCTCGAACAGTTACTCTATTAATTTGAATACCTTTCCTGAAGGCATTATTTTTTTTTTTAGTTGTAGTCAATTTACTGAAATACTTCACTGCTATGTCGTCTGAAAGTTGCAAAACAGAAGCATAGTAGATCACAGACAGACATGATTATTGAATACATTTTTTTCCTTTGCACTTTTAAGTTATTTTCCTCTCCTTGACTCCTTTTTCCCTGTCATAAATTCTCTGTTGGCGCCTATAAATGATGATATTTTGTCTGTATCTGCAGCGCATTGACCCCTTATTACAATGAACCCGTTCTTTTCTCTATAAAAGAGCTTGAGGAAGAAAATGAAGATGGAGTTTCCACCCTATTCTACCTGCAAAAAATTTATCCAGGTTGAGGCACAACTCTGTCCTTTTCATGTATGAACATTAAGTGTGTTCAGAAACATCTGGTGTTTACTATGTCATGTTACGCCCATACATGTAGATGAATGGAAAAACTTTAAGGAAAGGGTTGGCTTGGAGGAAGAACTTGAAGAGAACGAAGAAAGCGAAGAACTAAAGGAGGAGCTTCGTCTATGGGCCTCATACAGAGGCCAAACACTAGCTCGAACAGGTACTTCTGGATACTTATTAACATTTATTTGTTGAAGTCAAATACTTACTTTTTGAGAGTACGTAGGAGAATACACAGGAGAACTCAAATACTTCTGTCACTCGTTTTCCTTTCAAATGAATGCTGCAATCTTTCAGTCTGTACCTGTTGATTCTTAATCTTATACTATTTGATTGTTCTGAAACAGTTAGAGGCATGATGTACTACAAGAAAGCTTTGAATCTTGAAGCATTTTTAGACATGGCCAAACGTGAAGGTAATAGACCATATCAGTTTTCTTAGCATGGGTTCCTTTCCTGCCATCCACACCAACCTTGTTATTGTAACAGTACCTCCTAAATTATAGGGCCCACATACACCTATCATTGTCTCAAAGACCTCTGATAGCTATGCATGTGTACCAATAATTTAAGATGTACTATTACAGTTATTTATTATGCTGAAGTGCTGATTGATTCTATTAACAACTGGGTTTATGACTGGACCATGGTTCTTATTTGTTGCATTTACATATTTGTTGCATTCTCATTTTCCCCTACGTTAATAAAAAAATATTCGCAACTCTGCAGATCTCATGGAAGGATACAAAGCAGCTGAGTCAGTAAATGATGAACAATGGAAGATACGGCAGAGGTCCTTATATGCTCAATGTGAAGCAGTGGCTGATATGAAATTCACCTATGTGGTTTCATGCCAGCAATATGGAAATGATAAGCGTGCTGCACTTGCTAATGCCCAAGACATATTGCAGCTAATGAGGAAGTAAATGAGCTTCTAGCATTTATCTTAAAAATACAATATAATAATATCAATGAAATACTCATTTTATTGTTTTAGTATTTTTTTTGAAACAATTGTAGTTGTTTACCTGTAAACTCATTACTAGGGTAACACTTCTTGCAGCTACTCTTCTCTCCGTGTAGCATATATTGATGAGGTGGAAGATAGAGTAGGAGACAAGAAAATGGAGACAGCTTATTATTCTACTTTGGTAAAGGTTGCTCTCACTAAGGATTCTGAATCTGCAGACCCCATCCAAAATCTTGATCAGGTAATGTGATCTATATTTTATCTGGTAATGGTACACAAATTTACAAAACCCTCTATAATGCCAGTCTCAATTCATTGCATCACATCAGTCATCAATCCTCTGAAAGGCCTATAACATTGGTCATCTAAATACATCTTTATGTTTCCAAGGTTATCTATCGGATTAAACTTCCAGGCCCTGCAATTTTGGGAGAAGGAAAGCCCGAAAACCAAAACCATGCAATAATTTTCACCCGTGGTGAAGGCTTGCAGACCATAGATATGAACCAGGTGTTTCTCATCATGCCATTACTTCTCTTTTTGTGAAGAAGATGACTTTCAATCTCATATAAATTTGTTCTCATGTTATTAATTTTGTAGGACAACTATTTGGAAGAAGCTCTTAAAATGAGAAACCTGCTCCAAGAGTTCCTTACGGAGCATGGAGTCCGGCGTCCATCTATACTTGGAGTTAGAGAGCACATTTTTACTGGCAGGTTGATTACTTCCAACAATTGAGATTGATGGCTTTGTTCTTTGCATAATCTCACACTTATTTTGTCTTTGACAATGTAGTGTATCTTCCCTTGCATGGTTCATGTCAAATCAGGAGCACAGTTTTGTGACTATTGGGCAGCGTCTCCTTGCAAACCCTCTGAAGTGAGACCTTCTCTCTTTTGACTACTCTGTATTCCACAACAGTAAATGCATAGTGAAATTATATTGCATTTATTGTGTACTCTTTCTGCAGTTGCAGTAGTACCTAGGAATTCTTAGAATTGTAAGCTCATGACATTGGATTTATCCTTTTTTTTCTTTTAATGTATCTAAAGTTCTTAATTTGCTTTATGATAGGGTCCGCTTCCACTATGGGCATCCTGATGTATTTGATAGGCTTTTCCATCTGACAAGGGGTGGTGTCAGTAAGGCATCAAAGAGTATCAATTTAAGTGAAGACATTTTTTTTGCAGGTTCGACTCAATCCGTAATATGCCTATGATTAAGTTCTCCATGACATATAAGAAGTGACTTTATATTTTAATTTCTGATATGCCAATGGAGTATGTTTTCACGTACTCATGAACTTAAATGAACATGTCAAGAGACAAACATATCATGAGATAGTAATGAGTACTGCAAAGTAATATTCCTATTGTCTTCACTATTTTAGGCTATAACTCAACTCTTCGTGGAGGCAATGTAACACACCATGAATATGTGCAAGTTGGTAAGGGAAGAGACGTCGGACTAAATCAGATCTCTAAGTTTGAGGCTAAAGTAGCAAATGGAAATGGTGAACAGACTCTTAGTCGTGATATCTACCGGCTTGGGCACCGCTTTGATTTTTTCAGGATGCTTTCATGCTACTTCACAACTGTGGGGTTTTTATTTCAGTACGCTGGTATGATCAGTTTATGTTGATCTTAAAAATATATATCAGTATGATTCAGTATGTTTCTAACACATTTTACTCTTTCCCTCAGTTGACCAGTTTGTCACAGTTTATGTATTTCTGTATGGGCGCCTTTATCTTGCTCTCAGTGGACTTGAAGAGGGGCTATCACAGGGAAGATTGATTCATAATCATCCCCTTCAAGTTGCTCTGGCCTCACAATCTCTTGTTCAGCTTGGTTTTCTGATGGCTCTTCCAATGATGATGGAAATTGGTCTTGAAAGAGGATTTGGTCAGGCACTAAGTGATCTAATCATGATGAACTTGCAATTGGCTACTGTGTTTTTCACATTTTCCCTTGGCACTAAGACTCACTACTATGGAAGAATGTTGCTTCATGGAGGTGCTCAGTACAGAGGTACTGGTAGGGGATTTGTCGCATTTCATGCTAAGTTTGCAGAGAATTATAGACTCTATTCTCGCAGCCACTTTGTTAAAGGGATTGAGCTGATGATTCTGCTCATTGTATACCAACTATTTGGTCAATCTTATCGCTCAACCATTGCCTATATTTTTATTACCTTCTGTATGTGGTTCCTGGTATTGACATGGCTGTTTGCACCCTTTCTATTCAACCCCTCTGGATTTGAGTGGGCAAAAATTGTTGATGATTGGTCTGATTGGAATAAGTGGATCAGCAATCGTGGTGGGATTGGTGTATCACCAGACAAGAGCTGGGAATCTTGGTGGGAAGTGGAGCAGGATCATCTAAAATATTCAGGAACAATAGGGCGCTTTTGTTGAGATAATCTTGGCCGTGCGTTTTTCATATACCAGTATGGCCTTGTTTACCACTTACATATCACACACGACAAAAGCATCTTGGTAAGCTTTTCAGGTTGTTTATCTTGTTTTTAAAAGCTATACTTTGATTGAATGATTAGTTTTGTGGATAGTTTATATGTTTACAATGCTATTTATTGTAGGTATATTTAATTTCTTGGCTCGTAATTGTGGCAGTTCTGATCGTTATGAAGGTAAATGTGAACATAATATGGATCTTATTGTAACAAGAGTACAATGTTCTTAGCACTGCATCTGTCTGCTATTAACATTGTCATATTTCTAGTTTCTTTACTAAGTTGCCTATAATCTTTGCAGACAGTGTCGGTAGGAAGGCGGACATTCAGTGCAAATTTCCAGTTATTCTTCCGTCTGATCAAGTTTTTGATATTTGTTGCTTTCACTGCTATTTTGATTGTCCTGATAGTATTTCTTCATATGACCTTCCGTGATATATTTGTGTGCTTTCTAGCATTCTTGCCCACGGGATGGGGGATACTACTGGTACGCCATTCTCTTGCTTTTCTGCATTTCGTTGACTTATTTTTATAAACTCATAATACTAATATGCTTGCAACGGTCTTATTGTACATGATTTGATTCTTCAGATTGCACAAGCTTGCAAGCCTCTTGCTCGACATGTAGGATTATGGGGATCTGTTCGTGCCCTTGCACGGGCCTATGAGATAATCATGGGGGTGCTTCTCTTTACACCAATTACTATATTGGCATGGTTCCCCTTTGTGTCTGAGTTCCAGACGCGGATGCTGTTTAATCAAGCCTTCAGTAGAGGACTGCAAATTTCTCGAATTCTTGGTGGCCAAAAGAAGGAACGGTCTGCTCGTAACAAAGATTGATTTTGTTTTCTTATGTATTTCACCATGTACTTATTGTAAATATTTGGCACGGTCTCACGGGGTATAGTGTATTTTTGTGACTACAATGTGTCAACAATATCAGAACAAGGTGTCATAATTGTGTCCCCATCTTGCTCTCCCCCGCTAGATATGTACCTTGCCGTTTGTTACTTCCATACGGAGTATGCTGCAATGACATTGTATAGTTTCAGATGGGGCAGCTTTTTTTCTTTCTTGGCAGCAAGTGCCTCGTACTTCTGTGCAATTTTTTTTTATCGCATAATCAGAGTTTTGTAATAAAAATATCTGGACTTTATATTGTTTCTCATACAGTGCGCAAGCGCGTGATGGTGAAACCGGATCTCCGGTGACCATCCGAGGCGCAGGCCGCGGCGTGCACACCCAGACACCCTCCTGCGCTTTTGGGCGGTTGGCCTCGCACTCCGGTCGCTGCTCTGTTTCCTGACCGCCCTGGTCGGTGTTCCAAAGGGCAACGCACAGGATGAGCAGGGCGGCCGCTGCGTGTCCGGCTGTGTTGTGCATGCTTTCCTCACTTGAGCCCTTCTCGTCGCCCCCGTGTCGTGCCGGCTGCAGTGTGGACTCTGGGGCCTGGAGAGTACGGCTTCTTTCTTTCAAAAAAAGAATACAGCTTCCGTGAAAGTGAACGTTCGTAGCGTAGGCCGTAGCTCTCCAACGGCAAAATTCACGTGCTCACCTCCGTGCCAATTTATAACTCAGTGCAGCGCAATTAAGCTAATCCACATTCACTCCACTCGGGACCAGTAAAAGTTTTCAGATCTGGTTCCAAAAATATATCTATATATCTCTCCCAGATCTGTTCTTCTCGTTTGACTTCTTCCACAACCGGAAGAATCTTTTGCCTCAAACAGGAATGGGTCTCAGGATGTGAGAGTGAGAGCAAGCCGGTGTGCGAAATGGAATGGCGCAGCTGCTGCTGCTCTGCAAAACCAAAGACTGCAACCGGAGAGAATATCGTGTTCTGAAACTATCGTGAAAAAAGAAAAAATGTACATGTTTTTTTTTTTGCTGAAAATACATGGGAAAATGGCAATGCACCAATAAATTCAATCAACCAACGGCCGGAACAGCGCAGAGGAGGAGATATCACAGTGAAACGGAGCATCTGCTTGGATCGGAGGAGCTGCCAAGCAGCAGTGGATGAAGCAGCCAGCCGGAGCTAACCAAAATGTTCACTCAAGTTGAATTTCATCACAAGAGGGAGGCCAGCGCGACGGAATACACGGCCGCCGCGGCGAGCGCGGCGACCGGGCGCGACGCGACGGCTGACGACGCCGACGGCCTTCTTGGACTTGTGGTCCGCGTGGTCCGCGGCCACCGGCGGGCGTCCGCCGCTGGCGCGTCCGCGGGCGCCGGCGCCGGCGCTGGCTCCGGAGCACCGGCGTAGAGCTCCGGCGGTACCAGGAGGCTGTCCATGGTGAGCAGGCAGAACGGGACACTGTCGACGACAGTGGACGCAACGCGGGACCTGGTCTTGCCGGTGTCGAGCGAGACGTCGTCGCCCTTGGCGACCACCGTGACATCGTCCTTGGCGGCCAGCGTGTGGAGCGGGCCTTTCACCGACTTGAGCGACGTCTTGGTGTTGTAGGAAGGCAGGCCGTGGAGCTGGAGGAGTTTGGTGAGGTTGGCTTTGGACATGGTCTTGACGTCGGGCACGCCCTTGGCGGTGAAGGCGTCGTCGTTGACGGCGAACAGGGTGAGTCCTTTGTCCATGGCGTCCTCGTACGACTTGAGCACGCCCGTGGAGGCGGCGAGCGACGCGAACACCTTGCAGCCGGCGCGCTCCAGGAGTCGGGTGAGGTTGGCGGTGGAAGGGACATCGAAGAGGCCGTCGAACTCGATGGGCGCCGTGACCTCGAGGATGGCGAACTTGAACGGGTGCGTCTCCACCTCCTTGGTGACGGTGCAGATCCTGGCGCCGGCCGTGGCCGCCGAGAAGCCATAGTTCTTGTCGTCCTGGTCCACCACCTTGACGTTTCCCGTGGTCTCCGCGGCGTCGCCCGTGGCCTGGTACAGCGTGGCGGCGCTCTCGTCGCCGTACTTCTTCACCTTCTTGCGGTCGTAGTAGTCGAGCACCGAGTGGAGGCGCAGCGCGTTCTTGATGGCCGGGAGCGAGTCCCCGGCGTCGGTAGCCAGCGTCTTCATGGCGTCGTTGGAGAGCACCAGGATGGTCATCGACGTCGACTGCCGCGAGTTGATCTCGTCGCACACCTTCGTCTCCGATAGGTACTGGTTGTACAGCTTGTACTCCTTGTACCCCTGGAGGATGGCTGTGATGTTGCGCGCGCGCACCGGCGGCGCCAGCACCAGGAGGCAGGCCACCAGCGCCGCCGCCGCCACGAGCCGCTGCGTCGCCATGGCTCTGTCTCTCTCTCTCTCACACACACACACACCGGTAGCAAGCGAAGACGAGCGAGCTGCTAGCCTGTCACAGGCTATTGGCTAATTAACTACGGCTTTGGTTTGCGAGGTTGGTGAGGGTTTTGTCTCAATACACACATGATGATACACCAGGCTGGACAGCGTTATCGACGACGAGGCGAGCACCGCTGCATCGGTGGCGAGTGGGGACGACGGCGGCGTTTGAGGCTGCCATCCGGGGCCCCGTTCAACCATTTGGTCATCGTCGTATGTCGTGGGATTTTCCCCACTCTTGTGCCTGCGCATTCGGGCTGTAGCATCTATCGTCCCGAAGCTTTTTTGCCATTTTTATATGGCCATGGCCTGGATCCGCTAGAGGCTAGAGCACACGTGATTGCACTCTTTGCCGGCCGGCTCCAAATCCCTTTTCACTGCTCTGTTTGCTTCTCGGTTCCTGGATCTGCAGGCGTGATGATGGATCGAGAGGTAAAGGCCACTGAAACGAACGCTGTGTCTGCTTCCAGTTGTCCATGTGGGCGAGATGAGTGCATCGCAGCAGATCGCACACGGCCGAGGGAGGCGACAGGCCACCGCGTCAAAAGGCGACGCGCCGACGGATAAGGTGAGGGGGGCATTTCGAAGATTCTGGAACGCGTTTCAGTCCTGGGCCGTTCGGCCGGCCCTCGCTATTTTGGCGCCAATAATTCCGAGACCGTGGACCGGCACCGCACTGGAAGGCGTGTGCGGTTCTGCCGGGCGTTCTTCCGTTGCCGCTTCCGGCGACGACCGACACCCAGACGCTTGTGGGGGGCCGTTGGATCGGAATCCGAGGGACAGAAACCGGTGGCTTCGTGGAGCTTGGGATTAGATAATTCGTTCCTTGAGGTCGGTCCGTGGTGTTTAAGCTACGTCGCCGTCAAGAATGGATGCTCCAACGGCAACAAGAGGCTGTCGTGAGCCCAACAGGAGGTAGGTGACGAGTCACTCATCAACTTACCTTACTAATCTCTACGTCCCGAAGTGATATGATAATACCATCTTAAAGACACTCTGATGAATAGGAGTACAATTTTTATATCTTAAACTTGTTTCTTTCGAAGAAAAATATATATCTTACACTTGTACACTGGCATTGATCAACGTTTGTAAAATCTAGTTTTTCTCCATACAAAATAATTAATCATCTTAGGACTAAGAAGTGTTATTACTAAACTGATGAAGACCCTAAAAGAGGCATCGTATTAATCATTAATCCAGATATTTAGGATCTTTTGGCTTTCAAAAAGTCTCAAAATCAAGCTAATACATAAGTAAAGTTATCACAAGCTCCATTCATGTTTCATTATATTCCATATTTTTTAAAAACAACGTTGTAAAGTTAATTATTCACTCTCAATGAAAAATATAAATCAATTACAACACCATCGACAATTCGTTGCCAATTCAATGCTGGCAACTCCCACGATAACAACAGTGAATGTGGCGCCTGCCTTGTGACTTCCTCTCCGAATATAGCTTATACTCTCAAATTTTGATTAAAAGGAATCATAAATACCAAAGCTCTTATTTGATGAAGGTCGTCTGTCCATAGTTGTGAGTTTGCTTTTGTGGTTTTGAGTTGTGCCCCCATCCAGCGTAGCATCGTCCACCCGCCACTAAGCAACATCACTCATTGTAAACGTCTGATTTCATCGAGTAATTGCCACAACATACTCAAGGGCCATGTAACCACTACAACAATAAATAACAAACAATTTTGTAATAATTGTTTTACCAGGGAATGTACGTAGTGCAATGTTAATGAATCAAAGGAATTAACAATAATTGAGCGATAGAGTGTATACCATATAATTCATACACAAAAAAAAATTACAAGGTTCTGGCGACCCGACTTGTAACGTCACGCGACTGACTCACTCTTAATCCTTGCTAGGCCGAAATCCGAGAACATAGGGTTCAATTGGTGGTCTAGAAGAACAACTCGTAGTCTGCTTTGTCTGCTGCTGCCACGCACACTGCCGCTGACAGCAGCCGACGGACCACGGCATCAAGCTTGTTATCGTCCGCCGCGCCCCGAACAGCCGGACGACAACGAGCCTGCTTTCGGGTCGTCCGCCGCTCGAGACGGGGCGACGCTCGGCTTCGTGTTATCCGCCGCCCGAGCAGCGGACCACACCGAGCCGTTGTCTTCCTCGCCGCCACACACCGTCCGCGCGGTGGCTGTCTCTCCCCGCCGGGCGAGGTGGTGTTCCATGAAGTCCGCCTCCTTTTCGAAAGCAGCGATAAGCGGCGACGTGGGAGACACGCGCTGAAGTCGGCCTCCTTTCGAGCAGCAGTAGCGGCGAGGGAGACAAGCCATGACAACCTCCAAACATTGTCATAGATACAGTTCAGCGTACTGGCCGAACCAAGAGGTGGCACCATGGCAGGGGGCCATGCCCCCCATCCACCCTAAAAAGGCTTCAAAAAATCATTAATTCAAATGATGGATTTTGGTATTTAGAAGCTTTTAGCTTTCGAAAGTCCCAAAATCAAGGTACGTAAGTAGAGTTGTCAGAAGTTTTATCCATCTTTCATTATATTCTATATTAAACAATATTGTAAAAATATCACAAAGAAAATATAAATCCGATTACAACGCCACCGATGCCAATTCAATGCTAGCAACTATAGCCAATGTGGCGCCTGCCTTTTGCCTTCCTCTCCAAATAAGGAAGCACGCCACACATCATCAAAGATAACACACTGACTACTTATTTCTACTAGCCATGGGTCACCTATTAATAAGGTGTTAGGCCTCCTCCTTCTTCCTTCTTGAAAGACTTCAAGCCCCTGTAGTATTGCACTTCTTCTTAATGTCGCAGTCATGGGGAGACCTACAGTGAATCACCTCTAAAAATGTTGTCCAAACACTATCATAACTATCATAAACACAGTTCAACGTACAGGCGGATCGAACCAAGGGGTGGTAGTGTCCTATGCCCCCCACACACACACACCACCACCACCCCCTACATAACATAGAAAAAAACTTTTTACTTACTACATAATTTAACGAGCTATATTTATATTAGAAAGATATGGTAAAATGTTCTTGCTATCAATATATATTTGATGCCTTTTGGACAATAATATTACACATAATGCAATTAAAATAAAATATTTTGAACTTATGAACTTTTTTCTACCATATTATGACACATTTTAATAAAGTTTTAGGTTTTACTAATAAATGTGTATTTAAAATGTCATCGTATTCTATATTTTTTTATTCTACTTAACTAGTAATAACAACAAGGGAGGGCAGCCGCCGCTCCCTACCCGTATTGTCCTCCCCTCTCCCTTGCCCTCCCAAGCATCCTCGCAGGGGAGGCTAAAAGGGAGTGGGGATCCATTATTTTTCCATAAATTTTTCCTATTAGATCGAGTGCTTAGGGTTAGTGTCTCTCCATGTCCGATGGAGTTTAGTGTTCCGCCCGGTTGGCATGGCGTCACTTGCGTGCGGCAAATAAAGTTTAAGGTACCATTTGGATGCGGCGTGCTTCTATGCCGCGCGAATAATTGGTGTCGGTATGTGAGCTCTTCGGTAATCCTCATGAGTTTGTGGTTCTTCCTGGATTCTTTGGGTTTCTGGCTGCGGTGGATGTTTTTCCTGGCCGTTGGTCATCGGGGCGGCGGTTACTTTTCTTTTCCTCTTTCCTTTTGCCAAGGGCTTTTGCCAAGGGGTTGGCCGATTTTCTTTCAATCTAAATCGATTAAACTTGGTGATCCGGGCGTGGATGATGCGGCTTTTCAATGCTTGGTGTTCCTTGGCGAAGCAAAGGTGGACATGGATCGTCATGGTGGTGTCGATGGCTAGGCGGAGATCGGGACGAGAAAGATGAGATTGGATCTTGAGAACTCAATTGTAATTTTCTTTTCTTCTCAGTTCAGTTTGTATTAGGAAAGAATGTACTTGGCTTCTGCTGCTTAATATATCTTCTTTTTGCAAAAAAGTAATAACAACAAGGTTCTTAGTGCAATGAATGCGCCTCGATAAATCTCAGATC